>JAAALK010000288.1:47259692-47431734 GCA_019279435.1 Zizania palustris | reverse complement strand
TGATTAGTAGTTTATTCTAGACTGAGATATTATTATCTCAAGTCTTTATTTAGGTATTTTGCGAACGTTATTAAATATTTCTAGTGTCAATTTTATTTATTGCAGTATTTCTGTCTAGTTTATTTTTAATATCATTTTTAAGCTAGACAACTTTAGTTCCAGTACTTGCTAATATTTTTTTTCTGGTTAAGTTTGTTTGGGTGTTGGGATTAAAATATAGTTTAGCAAGAAATTTTTAGGCGCCCATTCACCCCCCCCCCCCCTCTGGTCGCTACTTTCGGTCCTACAGTTGCGCACCACAACCCCATCTTCACCTTGTTTGTTTTTGAACACCCACTTGGTGCCTATGGGGTTGCATCCTGGTGGCGGCTCAACTAATGTCCAAACCCGATTGCGGACAAAATTTTCAAGCTCTTCTTGCATAGCATTAATCCAATTAGAATCAGAAAGAGCATGAGAAACATCTCTGGGCTCAAAAGATGCAACAAAAGCAGATTCAGCAAACACAGCAAGAGAGGCACTAGATGAACGCAAAGTTCTTTCAGTCAAATCACCAATGATGAGCTCTGAGGGATGGTCACGCTGAACTGCTCGGGTTCCCTGGTGATCTGAAGTCACCTCACCGGAGTCAGCAGCTGGCACCTCTGGACTCGACTGAGGGGGCTCGATCCAAGTGGAAGAAGTGATCAGAAGTCCACCCTCGTCCTCAGTCGAAATCTCAGAAGGTGTGGGCTTTGCAGGGGGTGCAGAAGGACCACCCTCAACAGCAGCTGGAGTATCCTCATCTTCCTCCAAGATGGACTCTCTGAGCTCACCATCAGAAGGCTCAAAAGAAAGAGTCAACGAAGGCAAGGACTCATCAAATGAAACCTCACAAGTCTCGACAAGCAACTGGGATTCGAGGTTCCAAACACGGAAGCATCGAGAATGCAAAGCGTATCCAAGAAAAACTCCGTCCCAGCAACGAGACTCAAACTTGTCCAAATGCCCTCCCTTCTTGAGCACAAAGCACTTGCAGCCAAATTCTCACAAGTGGCTCACTTTGGGCTGTCTACCAAACCACAATTCATATGATGTCTTACCAAGGTAAGCTCTAAGAAAAATGCGGTTGGCCAGATAGCAAGACGTGTTCATGGCTTCAGCCCAAAAACGCCTAGGAGTCCTGTGCTCATCGAGCATCGTCTTGGCCATCTCGACTAGCGTGCGGTTCTTTCGTTCCACGATGCCGTTCTATGGGGGAGTGTAAGGAGCAGAAAACTGATGATCAAGACCCTGATCACTACAGAAACTGACGAACTGAGAATTCTTGAACTCTGAGCCGTTGTCGGAGCGAATTGCTCGCATTCGACCATTGTTCTCATTCTTCATCTTCAAAATCAGGTCATGAACAAACTGAAAAGTTTCATCCTTAGACTCCAAAAAGAAAACCCACGAGAATCGAGAGAAGTCGTCAACAATGACAAGTGCGTACCACTTCCCACCGACTAAACGTACCCGAGCTGGACCAACAGTGTCCAAGTGTAAAAGCTCGCCTGGATACGAAGTCATCACCTGAGTCACAAGTGAGTGAGAAGTAGCAACCATTTTCCCATGACGACAGGGATGGCAAACTAGATCCTTCTCCATCTTAAGCTTGGGCAATCCTCGGATAAGGTCCATAGAGCTTAACCTGACTAGCAGATCAAAGCTCAGGTGACCTAACCTCCTATGCCACTTCCAAAGCTCAGAAGAAGATCCAGCTAACAAACAGCGAGAAGGGCCAAAAGAACTAGAGAAGTCAATTCGAAAAACTTTACCGAATGGTAAAATCTGGCAAATCAAAGACCCTCTAGAATCAAACACAGAAGAATTGCCCTTCTTAAAACGCACTTCCAAACCATCCTCAAGAAGTTGCGAAACAGAAATTAAATTAAAGTTCAAATTTTTAACCAAAGCAACATTCTTCAAAGAGAAATGATCTGAAATGCGAATTGAGCCAATGCCACTTACTTTCCCTTGACCACTGTTTCCGAAGGTGATGTATTCTTATGGAGCTCGGGGGAGTGAGACTGGAGAACCATATGCGATGTCCCATCATGTGGCGAGAGCATCCTGAGTCCATGATCCAAATGTCCTCCAGTCCCTGATCCTGCACAATCAGTGGCAGTAAGTGGGAGCAAATGGTCCGGCACAAGGTTTAGCAAAGGAGCTAAACCAGTGTCGAGCCATCTGCTCAAAAGACGGAAAGCAGAAATCATCATGAAAGTTCGGACCAAAACGCGGCTCAAAGCGCGGTCCTCGGTTCTGCCTAAAGCCTCGGCTACGAGGTCTAGGACCGTAGCCAAAATGGCCTGGAGCTCTGCCGGAACGACCACCACCAACTGGAGCACGGGCAAGAAAGTCGTCTCCTCTACCACAACCTACATGACGCGGCCTAGCCTCCAGCCTCTCCCCGCGTCGAGTAACACGCAGTCTACCACCCTGCTGGTAGAACTGCTCCTGACCACCACGAACTCTCTCTGCTCTCTCAACCCACTTCCTCCTGAAGCAAAACTCCGCAAGATGCCCGTCTCTCTGACAATACTCACCATGATAGGTGGGCATCTTGGGATGTGGTTGAGGCTTGGGATTCTTGGTCTTAGTGGTGTTAGGTGTAGTCTTTTTGGGTTGAGAGGGTCCAGGAAGAGAGTCAAGAGAAGTGTGGAGGTGTTTGGGCTTTGGAACCCAAATAGGTTTCTTGGGTGGAGCTTTAGGTGGTTCATGGATCACTCCATCCTTGGGCTGACAAGCCTGGGAATACTCAGTGGAGTGAGTCTTGGGATACCTCTGCTCTGGAGTCATTTTACTCCACTCCACTGCCCGGCTGATGGCACTCTCAAAGTCAGCCTTGGTGTAGGTGTAACCTACTCCAAACCCATCCTGCCTTTTGAACTGCTGGATCATCATGCCGAGTTGTGGCTCTCTGGCACTGATCCAACTCAGGATAGAACAGAGGTAAAAGTTCTCATTCTGAGAATCTGCTAGCTCCTCTCTCAAGGAAGCTAGAACCTCCACCTGAGACAAGCAGGTCTCACACTCACTCTCTACTTGAACAGACTTTTCGGCTTTCAGCTTGATCAATTCCATTCTAAGAGACAAACAGTTCTCACAGACAGTGGGTGGAACTGACAATGTCTCAAGCTCTAACCTAGTCTGCGCTAGCTCAGCTCTCACTCTCTCGAAATTCTCCAAATGCTCATCGCCCTTGGCTTTCAGCTCAGCTAAGATAGCTAGATGAGATGGGCAATCAGCACAGGGTGCGACGACAGTGGCTTGAGCATCTTTCAGCTCCAGCTGAGCGCTTTCAAGCTCAGTGGCCAAAGCGTCCCTCTCATCAACCCTTTCTGTGGACCTGGACTTCAGAGTTGACAGGTCACACAGAAGCACCTCACACTTTGGCACTCACTGCTATCACCCAAGCAAGGGGAAGAAGATAGACTCTCAATTCTGCCGTTGGCCACGGCAAGCTCACTTTCTAACTCATCTATCCTCTTCTTAGCCCCCCTAAGCAGTTTTTCCCGATATTTCAACTCCTGATGATTGCTTTCATGTAAATCAACGATTTCGCGTTCATAGGATGATACCTTTTCGTTGTCGTCGTCGTCGGAGTCGTCGGAGGAGCTCTTTTCTTCCTTATCCCCAAGAGCCATTGAACAAAAGCTCTTGCGGGATCTTCGGCGCTGGTGTGAGCGGCTCTTCGGCTTGTCCCCGAAAGCCATGAAGCAGAGACCCGCCGGATCGTCCTTGTCCTTCCCCTTCCTGATGGCGATCTCCTCGTCACTTGAGCTCGATTTAGAGGAAGAAGACGTGGACCGCTTGGAGTAGCTCTTCTCCATCTCGGCGAAGAAGGCCTTGTCGCGCTTCTTGTTCTCTCGCCGGTAATCCTTCAGGGCCTTCTTGAAGAACCTGGTCTTCGGCTTGCCCTTGTTGAAGGAGGAGCTGTCGTGCTTTCCGGAGTCGTGGAAGCCACCACCGGTGCCCTTCTTGTGTCCATTGCGCTTGGGGCAGTCGGCGATGAAGTGTCCTGGATCACCACACTCAAAGCACCCGGATTTTGTGCCGTGTCTTTTGAACATTCTCTTGTCATAGACACGATGCACCCGGTTGTTAAAAAGACACAAATCATCATCTCCCAGCAACTCAAGTTGGTCCTCAGTGATAGACATCAAGGAGAACCCAGCACAACTCACAGAAGAGGGATCAACAGAAGGTGTAGCAAGGGCCAGAGATTTCGATCCAGAACCAGTGAGATTTGATCTCAGCTGGAGATCAACCTCAGTTGCCTTCAGCTTGCTAAACAACTCAGAAATGTTCAAGGTATCATAAGAAGTACTCTCAATGATAGAAGATACCTTGATCTCCCAGATCTTTGGGTTCAAGGTATGGAGAACCTTGAGCGCCTGCTCGTGATATGAGACTAACTGAGCACCCTCAGCCTTGTTGTCCCAAAGCTTGTTTATGATCGACTGAAAACGACCAAACAAAGTCTCAATAGATTCACCCGGCTTCTGTGTGAAATTCTCATATTCACGCCGGTAGGTCTGATAGAGTCGAGCCTTGACCTGGGCTGTTCCCTCATGGTGTGCCTTGAGGGTAGCCCAGATCTCTCTCGCAGTGGAGAGATGGCTCACACGCTCAAACTCAGTGGGACCTAAACCAGAAAAGAGAATGTTCACAGCCTTACTGTTGCTCAGATGCTGGGCAATGATACCAGCAGTACCATGATCAGCGACTGGCAATATGACAAACGTGGTGTGAATGCAAATGTCCCAAATGTCCGAACCCTGTCTCATGAGATAGGCTCGCATGCGAGTCTTCCATTAGTTATAGCCATAGGCTTCCAAGGACGGGACCTTGCCAGGAGACGTCATGGTGACTACTGGGGTTTAGAACCGGTTAAGGTATGGAAAAACCCTAACCTCGCTCTGATACCACTTGTAGGACCGAAAGTAGCGACCAGAGGGGGTGAATGGGTGCCTAAAAATTCTTTTAAATCAATGGCCTGCTCCCAATACCCAATGCACCTCAAAAGACTAAACAGCGGAGAATAAACAAATAGCCTAAGTATAAAGGTTTCTAGCCTAGAAGCAACTGTTGATAAATCAGAGAAACACAAAATCAGTGCTACTAGACAGATAGACAGAATACTCAAGACATGGCAAGACAAATTTCTTTGTAAAGCAATCTAAGTGCACAATGAGTGAGAAGAGAAGTTACTGTTCAAATCTGTCTCCTGTTCGAAACTCAACGAAGCCTGCTTCACCGGTCGAGGTCTGCTTTGGAGGTCGAAGCCAGCTTCGCTGGTCGAAGCCTGGTTCGAAGGTGAGGACGAAGTCTACTGAAGGCTGTTGTGACAAGTGTCGAAGGTTTGTTGTCTATCCTAGTTCGAGTGTGACTGAGAGCGAAGTATGACGGAGTCGAAGCTTGCTTCGAAGAGTGTACTTCGAAGGCTAGGCTTCGAACAGAGCTTCGAACAAGCACACAGAGAAAACAACCTTCGAAAGGGTAGCGAAGCCTGACACGCGACAGAGAAACCAAAATCGAAGCCTACACTCTACCTTCGAACAAACACATCAAGACCTTTGGAACAGACAGCTGCAAACACTGAGCAAAGTCTATCAGTGAGATTAGCTTCGAAGCTAACTCCGAAGCCTGACGAAGTATTGACTTCGAACAGCTCGAGACTGAGAACACCTTCGCAAAGACTGTCGAAGTATGTGAAGCTGACAGAGTGCAAAGCATACTTCGAAGCTAGAAACACAGCACAAAAATGAAGCCGAAGTTCAAGCGAAGCCTTCGAGGATGTCAGATCGAAGCCTGCCTCACGGAGCTGAGGGACTTCGAACAGAGAGAAGGGGCTTCACTAGAAACAGCCAGAAAAGGTATTCAGTCTTGTCTGCTTTGATCAAAAAGCTATGCAGAAAAAGCAAAGCCTGAGTACTAGTGTATTGTTGCTACAGTGTAGTAGTACTACTTGCAACTAGTATGAACTAGTACTCCTCACGTGAAGAACACAACGAAGCATCCAGAGAAGCATTAACTCAGGGAAAACTGGACGCACGCAAATCAAAACTTCACGGCTTGCACACGAAATGATGCACACTAAAAATGCAGTTGCAGAAACTTCCACAACCGTGCGGAAACAAGATGAACTCACGGTGAACAGAGGGAAGCTTCCTGGCGGCTCACAAACAGGAGAGAGAACAGGGAACCAAGAGGATAAAAATGACCTAAATGATTGAAAAGTAAATTCTGGAAGGGTAGTCCAACCCTAGGAATTGGGGCCCTATTTATAGGCTGCCCAATGACCTAGAATATTCCACCGTTCCCTTAGGGTTTTTTACAGACGCAGGAAAATAAGGAAAAGACTCAACTGCCCTTAGGATTTTTTACAGACTCGACTGACTAACTGTGGGCCTAGAGATATAGATGACTTATCCGGAAGCTAAGCTTTCGTAGCGACTACGGCTTCTCTTCTAGACAGTCGGATACAAGATCGACGGTTGTCAGTTTTGCACCGAAACTGACAAAGCCTCCACCGACTTTGCACCAAGTACCCGGATTGGGCCAGCCCAACTCTGCAGCTCTCTCAGCCCGGCAATCGCTCACCGCCCATGTACCTGAGTCAATCCTGGTCAACAGCCCAGTGGGTCTTCTGCTGCTTTTAGCCCATGTACCCGGATTGGGCCAGCCCGACTTCGTAGCCTCCTCTGCCTGACAGTCGCTTGCTGCCCGTGTACCTGAGTCACACGCGGCCCATGAAACAGCAGATCTTCTCTCTTCTTCTGTCCTCTTTGACTATCGTTGACAATGACTCATCACATCTGGAGCCATGAGGCCCACGCTATTCAGCATGGCTCCTCACATTGTACGCTTGTTGGAGGCGATGGATGAGCTCCACTATGAGGCCCTGCAGGATGCCAACGGACAGCGTGACACGATCGACTTCTATCATCACTCTTCAGAGGATCTGAACCGCAAGAACAGAGATCTTCGTCACCGTGTCTAGCAGAGGCACCGGTTGGCTGCCAAGGCTGAGGAATTGAGGCGCCAGAATGAGCTCCTACGTCAGAGCGTCGCCAACACCGCACAGCTTTGCTAGTAGATCGAGGAGTTGAAGAAGGATCTCTAGGAGGTCGCCCCCCTTTGGCCCGCAAGCGGAAATCGCTTCGGATCCCCACAGTGAGGCCCAAGAGGATCTCCCGCAGCGCACCTCCCGCCGGACCCGCCAGCTCCACCACCCCAACCATCTCCGCCGAGCCTGTGGTAAAGTCGTCCCCCGAGCTACCTTAGACATAGTTTTTTTGGTTGATTGTTTCATTTTTATTGTTTTGGATTGTATTGCCACTCATGTCAAATATAAGGCATGGGTGAAGATTAAATAAAAGACTTAGATGTAATCGTAAGAACGACACATTTTGAAATAAAACATAGCATCATTTCCCCTAAGAGATTATTGTTTGCTTTGGAAACTTCAGGATGACTAACACCCAGGGATCCGATGCTCCCCAAAATGGAGTGGACAACGGCAACTTGCCCCAATGGGGAGCAACTGGGCAAAGGCAGGCCCCAGTCGCCAACCACCCCACCTTGGCCGAAATGATGGCCAACAAGAATCAGTTGGTAGCCGCGTTGTTGAACCAGATGCAACAACAACAGAACTAGATGTAGGAGCAGCAGGCTCAGTTCTTCCGTCTCCACCAGCAGCAGCCCGAGATTCCTCGACCCGCCACTCCCGCTCCTGCACCCGCCTCTCAGCTGTCGGAATTTCTCCGAGTCCGCCCTCCCACGTTCTCTAGCACCACCAACCCCATGGAGGCTGGTGACTGGCTGAGAACGATAGGGAAGAAGTTGGACCTCCTGACTTGCACTGAGCAGGAGAGGGTAGCCTTCGCTGCCCACCAACTCCAGGGACCCACCACGGAATGGTGGGACAACCTGCGTGAGACTCTACTTGAGGGTCACGTCCACACTTGCGCTGAGTTCTCTGCCGCTTTCCACGCGGCCCATGTCCCGGATGGCATCATCGCCCAGAAGCAGCAGGAGTTCAGGGATCTGCAGCAAGGGAGTAGGTCCGTGACAGAATACCTACACGAGTTCAACCGGCTAGCCCGGTATGCGCCTGAGGAAGTCCGTACTGATACGGCTAGGCAGTCTAAGTTTCTCCGGGGGCTGAAGGACGAGGTTTCCCTTCAGCTGGTCTCTGGAGACTACGCCAACTTACAAAAGTTGGTCAAAAAGGAAATTATCCAAGAGACCGAACAAAATAAGGTTGATCTGAAGAAGAAGAGGATGATCGTCTTCCGCCAGAACCAAGGCATAGCGCAGAGGCCCTGATTTGCACCTCCCCCACCGGCGCCCCAATATCATCTGCGCCTAGTGTATCGTCCAGCGCCACCTTCCGCCAATGCTGGAGCCGGACACCCTCGCCCTGCTCCCGCTGCACTGGCCGCTCCAACTGCCCCTGCCAAGAAAGCAGAGATTCTGCGCGACAACCACGGCAAGCCCGTGATATGCTTCAACTGCCGCCAGGAAGGGCATTATTCCCACCAGTGCCCCCACACCAAGTGTACACAAGGAGTCACGGCAACCCTGTCGTCCGTGCCCTCGTCAATCATGTCTCCACCGAGGAAGCACTGGCCGTACCCGAGATCGTCATGGGTAAGTTCACGGTACATTCGGCCCTTGCAGGGGTATTATTTGATACTGGAGCTACGCACTCCTTTATATCAACAACTTTTGTGGAGAAGTATAAATTGAGCATATGTGAATTAGCAAGACCAGTATTAATGGCCACCCCAGGCAAACAAACCCAAGCCCATTCTTACAGTCCAAGGGTATGGGTAGATATCCAAGGCACAATATTCTGGGCCGACCCCATCCTAATAGAATGCCAAGGTTTGGATCTAATTCTAGGAATGGATTGGCTCAACAAACACCAAGGTGTGATAAGATGTGCCCGGAGGCAAGTAACTGTGACCAGTGAAGAAGGGACTGTTGTCATGTTCCAGATGCCAAGTCAAAAGTCCGGAAGACCTCGTCTACACCAGATTACTTTGGAGGTGATACCAGTGGTCTGCGAGTACCCGGACGTATTTCTGGAAGATTTACCAGGGATGCCATCCAAAAGGGACATTGAGTTCCAGATTGATCTAGTACTCGGAACCACTCCCATCTACAAGCGACTGTATCGGATGGCCGCCAATGAGCTAGCTGAGATGAAGTAGCAATTGGAGGATCTTGAGAAGAAAGGTTACATCAGACCTAGCACATCCCCGTGGGGAGCCCCCGTCATCTTCGTTGAGAAGAAAGAGGACAAGGCTAAGCGTATGTGCATGGATTATCGAGCCTTGAATGAGGTGACCATCAAGAACAAGTACCCTCTACCCAGGATCGATGATCTATTTGATCAACTGAAAGGAGCCACGGTGTTCTCCAAGATCGACCTGCGGTCCAGTTATCATCAGCTAAGGATTCGAGAGGAATACATACCCAAGACAGCATTCACCTCTCGCTATGGACTTTATGAGTGGACCGTCATGTCCTTTGGTTTGACCAACGCCCCGGCTTTCTTCATGAATATGATGAATAAGGTATTCATGGAATATTTGGACAAATTTATTGTGGTATTTATAGATGACATTCTCATCTATTCCAAGGACAAAGAGGAGCACGAGACTCACATCCGATTGACCTTAGGAAAACTAAGGGAACACTAGTTATACGCCAAGTACAGAAAGTGCAAATTCTGGACGGCGGAAGTAAAGTTCCTTGGACATATCATCTCTGCACAAGATATCGTAGTAGACCCCGCCACCATAGAAGCAGTAACTGATTGGTTGCCACCCACCAATGTATCGGAGATACGGAGTTTTCTTGGTTTGGTAGGATACTACCGTCGTTTTATCGAGAATTTTTCCAAGATAACCAAGCCTATGAATAAGTTGTTGCAGAAGGGAGAGAAGTTTGAATGGACTCCCGAATGTGAGGAAAGTTTTTGTACCCTCAAGGCCCGACTAGTGTCAGCCCCCATACTGACCTTATCAGGAAAAACTTCCATGTCTATTGCGACGCATCTCGCCAAGGATTGGGATGTGTTCTTATGCAAGACGAAAAGGTTGTTTCGTACGCCTCTCATCAGTTGAGACCTCATGAGTTAAACTACTACCCTACACACGACCTGGAATTGGCCTCTGTTGTGCATGCCCTAAAGATATGGAGGCAATATTTGGTTGGAAACCGCTGTGAAGTCTTTATGGATCACAAGAGTTTGAAGTATATCTTCACGCAGCCGGATCTCAACCTTAGGCAAGGGCGATGGTTAGAATTGATAAAGGACTACGACTTAGGTATTCACTACCATCCCGGCAAAGCAAATGTGGTAGCTGATGCTCTAAGTCGTAAAGGATATTGCACCGCCATCGTGATTCAGGATCACGCGCCTTTGCTATATAAGGAGATGGAAAAGTTAAACCTCGGGTTAACCACTGGAGCTTATCTAGCCACCTTGGAGACCCAACCTATCTTGTTCGATCAGATCCGTGAGGCATAGTTAGAAGACCCGGATATAGCTGCCATTAAGAAGAACATGAGATAGGGCAAGGCCCTAGGATTTTCAGAAGATGAGAATGGAACCATATGGTTTGGAACCAGGATTTGCGTGCCAGATAAACCGGAGATAAAAACCCTTATTCTAAGGGAGGCCCATGATACTCTGTACTCCATCCATCCCGAGAGTACCAAGATGTACCAAGACCTGAAGGAACGTTATTGGTGGGTTAGCATAAAGAAGGAGATTGCTCAGTTTGTCGCAGAATGTGACACCTGCCGACGAGTAAAAGCAGAACATCAGAGACCCGCAGGACTGTTACAGCCACTTAAAGTTCCTGAATGGAAATAGGAAGAGATCGGTATGGACTTCATCACCGGACTCCCAAAGAACCAACTTGGGTATGATTCTATATGGGTAATCATTGATCGGCTAACAAAGGTAGCTCACTTTATAGCCGTCAAGACGACCTTCAGTGGCCCTAAACTAGCAGAATTGTATATGGCCCGCATAGTGTGCCTTCATGGAGTACCCAAGAAGATAGTCTCCGATAGAGGGAGTTAGTTTATGTCTCGATTCTGGTAAAACCTTCAAGAGGAAATGGGAATGAGATTAAACTTCAGCACAACATATCACCCTTAGACAGATGGACAAACTAAAAGGGTGAATCAGATATTAGAGGATATGCTTCGGGCATGCGTCTTGGATTTTGTAGGAACGTGGGACAAGAGTTTACCGTACGCCAAGTTTTCGTACAACAACAGTTATCAAACCAGCCTTCAGATGTCCCCGTTTGAAGCCTTATATGGACGTGAGTACAGGACGCCTTTACTTTGGGATCAAACCGGTGAATCCCAAGTGTTTGAAACATACATCCTCCGGGAAGCTGAAGAGAAGGTACGGATTATCAGAGACCGACTCAAGATAGCCCAATCTCGACAGAAGAGCTATGCGGACAATCGTCGTCGAGATTTAGCCTTTGAATAAGGAGACCATGTCTACCTCCGAGTCACTCCTCTCCGTGACACTCAAAGGTTTAACATGAGAGGAAAGTTGGCACCTCGATACATGGGACCTTTTCCCATTGTTCGACGCCAAGGTGAAGTCGCTTATCAGTTGGAGCTACCACCCTCATTGGTTGGGGTGCATGACGTATTAAATTTGTCACAACTAAAGAAGTGTCTTCGAGTCCTAGCAGAGCAAGTAGACCTTCAACAGTTGAACATTCAAGAAGATCTGACCTATGTGGAAAAGCCCATCAAGATCTTGGAAGTTAAAGAAAGGACCACCAGGAGTCGTGTCATCCGCTTCTGTAAGGTTCAGTGGAGCAATCATCTCGTAGAGGAAGCTACATGGGAAAAAGAGGAAGAACTTAAGGCACATCATCCTGAGCTATTCGAGGATTGATCTGAATCTCGAGGACGAGATTCTCTGTAAAGGGGATAGGATTGTAACACCCCAAGAATTAAAAAGAAATAAAATAAAGGAAATATATTTTCAGGGAATTTCAGGAATTATTTATTAAAGGAAACCCTAAAAGAGCCCTTCTAAAGCCAAACAAGGAGAAATATTCAAAATTTCAACTTGGAAAATTTATGATAGCATCTAGAGGCCAAGATATAATTTTAGGAATTTTTACAAATTTTTACCAATAGTGATTCAACTCTGAAATAAATAAATGAATAATAGAATTATTTTAAATCAGAAAAGCATTTTTAATTCTTAATGGGCCTCAACCCTCAATTCGCCTCCAGCCCAGCCCAACCCAGCCGCGTGTCACTGACAGGTGGGACTGACCTATCGGCACCGCCTCCCTCCTCTCTCTCCCACCCGCGCCCCGCCTCGGCCCCACATGTCAGCCACCCATGCCCGTTCCTATCTCTCTGACCGACCAGGCCCGCCTGTCGGTTCCCTTCCGTTTTGGCTCGCCCGCCGATAGGTGGGGGCCACCTGTCGGATGCTTCGTCTCCGATGGAAGGGGATCCCCCCTTCCATACCAGTGACCCCCTCCCGATTTTCCACCACCGGCCGCCTGATTTCATCGATCTGACCTTGGATTCATTTCCCCCGACCGCCGGCGATCGCATGCCATCAAAAGCAGACGCATTTTGGCCCATTTGGAAGCTTACCAAGAGTTTGGAAACCCTCGCCGGAGTTCACGGGAACCCTCGGTTCCCTTCCCTCCTTACGTCGGCGAGCCCCTATTTAAACCCCCCTCCCCCCCGAGCACCGCCCTCTGCCCACACCACCGTAGCCCGTGCCCGAGCGAAATAAGAGCGCCCCGCTCTGTTTTTGGTCTCCTCTTCTGCTTACCCTTTGGCCATCGATCACCGCCGCTTCAGGCCTCCTCCGACCACGCCGCCTCTACCGCCGTGACCGCCGGAGCCCGCCCTACCTCGGCATCCCCTCCGTTGGTTGTGTACACCTCCGGATCGCCATCACCATCAAGCACCCGAACGCCTCTCACCGTCTACCCTCGCCGCCGGTCGCCGTCAGTCGTCCGCCATCGCCATCTCCGGTACCATCGCACTCCCCTCACTCCCCTCTTTCCGTTTCCGCCAAGAGCTAGGCCCCTAGGCCCTCGCTGTCACCGTCGCCACCGCACCTGAGCCCGCCGGAGCCAGAGACGAAGGGGGTACGTGCCCCCTTAGCGCGTGTCGTGCCGGATTTTATCCTGGCCACACGATCGCGATCAGAGCGCACCCATTATTCAAACCCGAAGGGGTATTGGGCGATCTCGACCATTGATCGCCACTTAATCCTTCCCGCCTCACGCCTGGCCGCGTGATCTGGATTGGATGGTCCAGATTGATCCGGTCCACGCGCATAGTAACGCGGTTCACCGTGGGCCTGGCTCACCGTGGACCAAAACTCATTTCCTGTTTAAATAAAATTCCAGAAAATTATTAAACTTCCAAAATTCATAACTTGCTCAATTTAACTCCAAATTTCACCATTCAAATTGTATTAAATTCAGCATTTTATTCTCTACACATTAAATCCATCAAAATAGTATGTCCCTGTTGCTCAAAATATTATTATTAATTAAACAAATAAAAACCCCTTAGGGATAAAATTGTTAATTCATAAAATAAATGGGGAAAAACCTTAAAAATCTAAACTTTACTGTTTTTCAATATCACTTCAGAATAATAAAGCTTTATTTCACATATTAAAAACCCTAATACTTGTATGCTTATTGTTTTGTGATATTTGATTTGTTTATTGAATGTATTGTTTACTTTTTCCGTATCAAGATGACTACGAGTTCGTCGAGGAGCCGGAGTTTTACCCCGAGGTTCCACCTTCACCATTTCCTGAGCAAGGCAAGTCACAACCCCCATTTTGATCATCATTGAACCCATGTTTTAATAAATTATCGCTATAACTCATAGGATAATATTGCATTAGTCAAATATCAAGCCCTACACTCTATTTGTTAGATCCCCGTCCTTGTGTACAAACCCAAGTCATGCTTATTGAGCCTACACTCCTTGTCACTCTACAAATATTATATTAGCTCGTGTCCAATGTACCGACACAACTACTATAGGATAAAGAGAATGAGTCGTAGATAGATGGATTCTGCTATATGAATTTCCCCGTTATTCTCGTCTCTGGACTCTGTTGGAGTTGGCTATGTTATAAGTATGGTGGGTTCCGGGTGCAAGCTAGGAGATTGGTTGGTCGCACCCGGGGCACTATAAGGACTGGTCTGCGGGATCTGTTGCAAAGCACTTCCGTAATAACCACAAGTCTAATGGGTAAGTCCTAACTGAAAGTATGGAACAATCCGACTCGATGCACCATAGTGGAGGGGGCAAAGGGCAACCTGCGGGTGACTTGTACCGACGTGGCTCAAGGGGGTATGGTGTTGGCTCGACGCGTCGGGGCACCATATGAAACCCATAAGAGGGTGCTGTCGGGTCGAGGAGGGCCATATGGAAGGTTTTGGCACGAGTTCCCGTGGTATGGGTCATCTCGTTACACTTTGGTGTAAGTGATGAGTGTGTGCCTTGTGGGTACAGTGGTACACCTCTGATCAGAGTATTTAATCTTTTCGAAAAGCTGAGCCCACGGTCAAGGGCGGGTTGTGTGACTTCTCGTAGTTAGTTTACTATTGTTTGAATGGTTGAGTTATTCATGGCATGTAAGGACTGTTGAGTGAGGGTGGGCTGACTGTACCTCTCGAGTTAGAAGATGATGATGCATACACATGTTTACATTTCAGTACTAATAAATTGATCACATTTAATTGCTTTACAAATTATGCTCTTCCGAAGGGTGCTTTGGCGTTCGGACTGATCTGGTCGAAGACGGACTCCGAACGGATCTAGACGCGAAGATCACCTCCGAACAACGGGGTTCAGCGTGGGATCTCCGATACAGCAAACTACGGAATAGCGACACAAGGGCCATGCACAAGTGCAACTTTGTCCGGTGTGGAGTATGGTCATGGCGAGGCCTGTTGCGATGAAGTGTGCTGGCGAAGCCTATCGTCGGAGCCTGCAATCTCGCCGAAGGGTGTCCTGGGGATCTCCGAAGCCAATCTCTCAGCTCCGGACACCTCCGACGAAGTACCTCCGAATGTGCGAACCTGCAACAGAGAGAATTTGAAGTACCAATTCAGCCTGAGGACCGAATTTTGCTAAGTGTTGCACTAGTAGCGAAGGTAGCAATATGTTACGCAGATTAGCGGATACTTCACAGGCGAAGTAACAAGGCGATAGCAATCTATTACATAGATTAACGGATACTTCACAAGCGAAGTAACAATGATTACCACTATTTCGTAGTGGCCGGCAGAGGGCTTCCAAGCAAACCCACGAAGAGGTACAGGAAAATAAAGGTAAAGTAAATACAATCAAAGCATGGGGCTTTGGTTTGGTTTGAGTTGGGGGGTCTCTACGCCGGCCTTGCCTCTCTATTTATAGGGGCTTAATCCCTAATCTAATATGCTATTAATCCGGCCAGATAGAGATAAAGATTGAACTGGAAACATATGCAATTCTACCTCTGCTGAAATGGGCTTCGGCAAGGCCCGTCGAGGCCTGCTCCTCGAGCCAAAGCTTCGGCGGCGTGGGTCTTTGAAGGCTTCTTGGCCGAAGCCCATGGGCTGGCTAGAGGCTTTCGGAGCCCATAGATCAATGGACTTCGGCCATGTAGGGCTTTGGACGGACCCAGGACATGTGTATTTTTAGCCCAAATCACCAAAATTGATATTTTGCTAATCTAGCCACTAATGCCATTTTTTGTTATCAACAGTGTGGACCTAACTCGGTGCTGAGGCGGTCTAGACATTTCCGGACTTCGCCGGCTTGGCTCCTTCGGCGAGTGGTTCGAAGAGGAAGAGGGCGGACGATGAGGAGTCCGAGACCTCGAAGTCCATGGAATCTTCAAGGATTCGCTCAGAGAAAGCATCTCTGAGGCTCACTGTCAGAGGGGAGCTGGTGAATGCCCTCACTGGCGCGACCGAAGTGTTGATGCCGGAGGCTGTGATGGTGGTGACTGAAGTGCTGGCTTCGGAGGCCACAACGGAGGCGACGTCGACGGAGGCTTCGGGCATGGCCCCTTTGAATGCGGAGCCTAGAAACCAGCCAGCTTTGTAGAGGGACTGGGGAAGGAACCTCACTCCTGTGGCGTTCCATGACATCTCTTCGAGCGAGAAGGAAGATGGCGGAGGTAAATGCTTGGATCACACTTCTTATTATACCTGTATCTATTGACTTGTATTTTTTCTCAGGTGCTGGCGATGATACGAGGCCTGTAGTTGCAGACGCGGAGGGGAGCTCCGATAGTAGCGGAGGCATTGGAGGCAGAAGTAGCTCAGTGTCCAAAGAGAGCTCTTCGTCCGAGGAAGACAAGGGGGCAATCACGGCGGAGGGACCCCTCAAGAACATCCAAAAGAAGAGGTGAACGTAGTAGACCGGAGCCCTGCTCCGGAGATGCCTGCATTCCATGCGCTTTGATATGGCCCCTGATCCTAAGGGGTCCTTTGATGGACGCAGCCTGCAATGCCTTCTACGATGGTAGCGTGGCTTTGATGATGGGGGACTTAGTGGCATAGCTCATCCGCAATAGCCACCGAGACCTCTTTATAAGTGCTAGTGAAGCCGACCTTTGGGTGAGTAAGGCTTCGCACAGGGTTCATGCTATACTTAGCCCTTCTCAATATTAAAGACTTTTTGAATCTTGCCATGCCTTTGCGCTAAATCAAGCTGCAACAATCTCCGTGGGCCACCGGGAAAACTTCTTGGCGGAGGAAAATGAAACCCTTCGGTGCCAGGCTTTGGAGGTCGTCGAGAGGCAGAAGCATGCCGAAGCGGCGGCTGAGGCGGTGAAGTTTGAGGCAGCCAGGACAAATGAAGCCTTGGAGACAATGGCCTCAGAGACGGAGAGGCTTCGGGAAGCGCTTCGGGCTTCGGAGGAGGCTAGGGCAAAGCTGGCGGTGGACAACTCTAATCTTCGCGCCACCAACCAAGCTCTGGAGGGCTTCGTGGTCCGAGGGGTTGATAAAGCCACCTCGACCCAGACCGAAGTCCTGAAGCACTTGCGGACCTAGTGCTAGGCTCCGGACTTTAACACTCATGATCTGATCAGGGACTACCTCGAATTTCTCCACACGGCCACGGTGATGACGGAGGTGATGATGTCGAGCTTTGCATTGACGGCCGGGCGAGTGGCTAGCCAAGGGGTGTTGTAGTTTGTTGGACTGAAAATGGTAAACAAAGGGGGGTGAATGGGAGCTTCTAAACTTTCAGGCTAAAACTAGCCTTCTGTTTTAAATATTGTCTCCTACAGAACATGCTTCAAACACACCCTTCGGAGGTCTGTTTCTGAGGTATTTTACAGCTCCGAACATAGGCTTCTGAAAGGGTAAAAGGTCAAAGACAAGAAGACTTTGCTCACACCCACAAACCAAAAAACACAACTCTGAAAAGATAGTGTAGGCTCCGCACATAAGGTGGCATCGAGCAGACTTCGCACCAGAACACTTTGCACAAGTAGGTTTCCCTCTAAGGACTCCGAACAGATACTCAGCACTAGTAACTAGTACTTAGGCTTCGCACTTTGGAGGGCAGAAAACATACAAAACAAACTACACCGAGGACTTCTCCTAAGAGAAGAAAATAGACTTCGAGCAATCGCTACACTCAGTGCTTCGCTAGTAAACAGAGAGGTCTTGTCCCTAGTTTACACAGAGCGAACTCACACTGAAAGACTCACAATCGCATGAACAGGACTCAAACACACTTTGTTAGAAAAAAAGAGCAAAAATTCTAGATGGCACAGAACGAAGTGTAGCACAGAGAACTCAATGTATTCAATGTAAAACAGGAATACAAGTTCAAGCAATAGACATAAAACAGAATGAAACATTCATTGCATGAATAGGGAACACAAAAAGACTCACAGAACTGAGTACGAGAGAATGGCGGCTAGCTCTGGGAGTTCTAAAAATGGTTTCTCAAAGTGTTAGTCTAGACCTAGCCTACCTCAGTATTTATAGGCACAACTCAGCTATGAGAATAGACTACTTTACCCCTAGGTTTTAGGGTGATTTTGTTTCTACCAGACATGGAGGTACAGATGGTAGTCTACGTTACTAGAGGCTTCTTTTGTCAGCTTCGCAGAGGAGACAACATCGACTTTTCTAGAGAAGACACGATCAGCTTTTGCAGAAGCTTCGGTGATAAACTTCGAACCCGAAGGCCTTCACTTCACTGAAGTCAGTCTTCAATACAGTGACAGTTTTGAGCCGAAGCCGTCAAAGTCTTTGAGTATTCACACCATCACCTCCAGAGTGGACCTCCACGGCTTCGCAGCTACTCCTAGCTCGAACTCCGTTAGTCCGTGTACCGAAGCCATGCATGGCTGAAGTACCTCAAGTCAGCCACACTCCGAAGCCCCACCTTCGAAGTACCTTCGCCACCTTTCAAAGTCTCTCCGTCCAAGGCCTCCGCATGAAGCATATCCATAAGCACCCTTTCGTAGTGTCTTAGCCCCGAGCACACTCCACGAAGACTGTGGAATCGGAATGGCGACTAGAGGGGGGTGAATAGGCACCTTGACTAATTCTCGTGAATCTGATGGCTTATCCAGATCACCTAACGCTCCTCCAAAAGTTTCAATTTCAAATTCAAACTAATCAATACGAATCAGAGCAATAGAATCTTTACAAGTTCAGAAACCTTTGTTAACACAAGTACTTGACACTTGAGCTAAAACTTGACACCAAAAATCAATCAAATTTCAGAGTTCAACAATTACAAACACAAAACTAAACTGCTGCAAATTCAGAATAAATTCAAATTAGATTTTGATGAAAAATGAGTGATGAACAGTGACAACTATTCTCAAATTAGAATACACATTGAAGTTTTCCAATATACTTTAATCCAGATAACTCTAACAGTATTTCAGTACTCAATCACAGTACATAATTGTGCTGAAGATTATCATGATATCAGATCAAAAATTTAACTGCAACTTTGGACTTTGTATTAGATCAGATTTGCAGGAGATAAAATAGTGTCAGTTTGTGATCTGAAAACTTGATGAATATTTAGCACTTTTAAATAACAAACTCCAAGTTTCAATCAAACAGATTCAAATTGAGATTTAACACTCTTCAAAATAGAATACACTCACTACCTAATCTGAACCTGAAAAAGTAGAATTCTGAAGATGAACAATGTTCTCAAGGAGATTATGAACTGAATCAGTGTATGGCAATATAGGAATCAGTATTGGACACAATCAATTGAATTCAAATCTGAAAACATATTGCAGTTTAACTATTGTCCTCAAAACAGAATTTCAGAATGTATTGATTTGATCTCCTCAATTCAGAAAGCAGACTCAAGCAATCAAACCCAACTCAAGGATATCTGATCTTGCAAGATTAATCAATTTAAATCTGTTTTGGAATGACAAAGGCTAATTATAAGTTTAGAACAGATCAAATTCAAACAGTTGTTCAGTCTATAGTTTAATTGAACTCCACTCCAAAACAGTTGAAAAGCAATCTACAGGCCAGTTCTGTTTAGGGAGAGTTTTGAGATTGAATACAACAAACTGAAGTGAAAAGATTTTCAGGGGATTTAGAACTGGATACAATCCTCAACTTTCAGTGAAAAACTGCAACATCAAACACTCTGAATTGTAGCAAAACAGTTAGAACATTATAACACAACTCACTTTGAAAATTAGATGAAGAACAATATATATTTGAAAACTGTATTCTACTGCAGCTTCCCAGATTCTTGAATGAAGATGGTTCACAGAAATGCAATGTTAAGTCTGAATATCAAATGACAAAGAACAACTTCAACTCAAGATCATGAAAATATCTGAAGAACTGTAGCAGATCACCAAACCACATATTTCAGAAAATTTGGTACACACAAAAGTAATTTTAGCAACTCAGTTCAGAAAAGGATCAATGACTCTGATTTGTACTCTTCAGATATAACAGAAATCATATCAACTTTTCAACAGAATTTTCAGTCAAAACCTAAAGACCCTTTTCAGTTTAGACAATATGATCTTGATCTGTTTTAGACAACACTGTATATTGTCTGAAATCCTATATTCAGAAAT
This sequence comes from Zizania palustris, assembly GCA_019279435.1. Taxonomy (NCBI): domain Eukaryota; kingdom Viridiplantae; phylum Streptophyta; class Magnoliopsida; order Poales; family Poaceae; genus Zizania; species Zizania palustris. The sequence goes on along the minus strand of JAAALK010000288.1, from coordinate 47,411,564 downwards.
ATTTAAGCATAGCAGCTGAACCTTGTTGAAGAGAAAAAGAATGAAGCAGTTCAAGATAGCTAGAAGGAAAAATGATGTTTCTATGTGAAATTCAAACCTCAAAAAAATTGTCAATCTTCTTCAACACTACAACAAAACAGGCAACTTCCGTCGGCCAAAGCCGACGGAAGTTAGCCCTTTCCCGACGGAAAAAGCTAACTCAGTATAGTGCAGAAATGACAAATAACACTCAACTCATCACAAATCTGACATCATAAGTAACTAGCCTCAGCTCTAAATATGAAGTAGATGGACCAGAATTTTTAAACAAGTTATGAAAACAGAAGAGCAGTATTTTGCTTCAACTTAGATTGATCTAACAGAAATGAACCAGTACTATTACAAAGCAGACATCAGTTCAGCTTCACACAGCAGGAAAGAACACAAATTAATCAACCAGAAAAAGGATAACAGATCATACAGAGTTTTCCCAAAAATTTCATCACCTCATAAAATCAATTCAGTAAAAGCACTAATACATACTTAGCCATCAGATTTTCTCAATAACTAGCAATCACTTACTTAAGCAAGGAAAACTAAGTATAGATGCATAGAAACTCACTTGTAGATAGTTGTTCATCCTCAGATTTGATTCCAGAGGTGACTGATCAGGTGCTCCAGGGAGTTCCAGCGCCAAGCAGATGAACTGGAATCAATCCAGTGTAGAAACACCTGCTTGAAAATTGATGGGCTATAGTCCCCGATCTTACTGTAGCGGGTAAGGAGATATCATCCATGGAGAAAATCTGATGTATTCCTTTTTAATTCAAAACCCATTCAACGTCCAGCCAAACCTAGGGATAAGACCCCTTAAGTAAGCACATTCTAGAAGCCACTTTTACAAAACGACCCCTAGGTAATTTCAGAATAAAATATCCTGAAAATTACCCCTATTTGACTCTAAAAAGAACACAACTATACTCAACCTTTTAATATATTTTCAGAACTTGACAATTCTAAAAATATACCAAAAGTTTACACTATTAAATTGAAATACTCAAATAAAACTAAACGCCTATTTATTGAATTAAAACACATTTAAAGATGAGATGGTTTTCAGCAAAAACCGACAAAGCCTCCTCGATCGCCGACATGTGACGCCAATCCACGAACTCGACCGCCAGCAAGTCTCTCCCGCTCTCGATCCCCTCGAGCTACCTGATCACTTGGACTGGCCTCCCTTTCGCTAACTTGACCGTCATGACGTCTCGACCATCCATCCATCCATGTCTTGCTCGGTCTCTTCGTGCACTCTTGAGATTATCTCCAACTTCACCCGGCCTCCTTGATCCTCCGGCATCGAGCTCCCCGCTTGACCCTTGATCACTTGCCGCTGACAGTTGGTTAGCATCTCCACCCTACACTCATGAGACAAGCCAAAACAAGAACGCGACGCACACCGATCCCCTTGGCATCCACATTCAAACATCGAACCCTTCGATGCACCCAAACCATCACTCGATCACTCAAACACACATCCTTGTCAATTACTCATCATAAAGACAGAAACCTCAGTGAGACCACACTAGGTTTCACAAAGACCCTTATCTGGACATTGCCTTTGATGCACCTCGACTTCCGATATCTTCATTAGGTGTCCCTTCGAGTACCTCCCTCCGTAGCTCACTTCGAAAGCCTTACCTCAATCCTAAGGACTCTGTCCACACCATACTCCGAAGTCACTCCTTTTGGAGCACCCTTCGAAGTGCATCGCCTCTGAGGACTTTGCCTCGGGGTACCTTCAGCCGGAGCCACCCTCCACACTTTCTGCCTTTGCTTGGTGCATATTGACCCGAGGACCGACCTCGACCCCACGCAGCCTTCGTGACCGAGCTCCCCGCTCACCGGGCATCAAGCCTCCCGCTTGACCCAGGTTCACTTGCTGTGAACCATCTGTTGACAGTAAAAAATGGCATCAATGATTAAGATTGTCAAAATATCAATTTGGGTAATTTGGGCCAAAAATGCACATGTCCCGGGTTAGGCCGAAGCCCTATAGGGCCGAAGGACCACTGGGCTACGGGCTTTGGAAGCTTCCAGCCAACCCACAACCTTTGGCCAGGAGGCCTTCGGAGGCCCACTCCGCCGAAGCTTCGACCCAAGGAGCAGACTTCGGTGGGCCTAGCCGAAGGCCCACTTCGGGCAGAGATAGAGTTAGATCTGATTTTGGCTAAGGTTTTATCTATACGCGTGATCCACCCGAGTCATAACAGATTAGACTTAGAGATTAGAAGTCTAGCCCCTATAAATATAGGGGTGAGGTTAGTTCAGAGAGCCCCCCAACAAAATCAACCACAAAGCCCTAGCTTTGAATCGTATTTACTTTATCTTTACTTTTCTATACTCTTTGTGGGTTTTCCTGGAAGCCCTCCAACGGACACTTCAGAAGAGTGGTAATCCTTGTTACTTCGCTTGTGAAGTATCCGTTAATCTACGTAATAGATTGCTATCACCTTGTTACTTCGCCTATGAAGTATTCGTTAATCTACGTAATAGATTGCTATCGTCTTGTTACTTCGCCTATGAAGTATCCGCTAATCTGCATAACAGATTGCTACCTTCGCTCCTAGTGCAACACTTAGCATAATTTGGTCCTCAAGCCGAAATGGTACTTCGAATCTACTCTGTTGCAGGTTACCTACGTTTGGAGCTACTTCGCCGGAGGTGTCCGGAGCTAAGAGATTGGTTTCGGAGGTTGCCAGAACACCCTTTGGCGAGATCCCTGCTTCGACCGCACGCCAACACACTTCGCTAACAGAATTCATCGTGATAGGCTTCGCTACGCTCGTACCCCGCTCCAGATGAAGTCGCGCTTGCGCGTTGCGCCTGAGTCATTATTCTGTATCTTACTATGTCAGAGACTTCGCACAAAACCCCACTGTTCAGAGGTGATTGTCACGTCCAGATCCGTATGGAGTTCGTCTTCGGCTAGATCAGTCCGAACACCGAAGGTACCCTTCGGCGGGACACTTCGCACCAGACGCCAAAGGTACACTTCGGTGACACCCTTCGCACTATACTTCGAATCAGTCAGGCTCCGCTTGGTTTGCTGATTTGTTCTGTTTAATATATTTCTTTCGGCTAATTGGATTATTTTGTGTGATCTGATTACCTGGCGACTCCACCCCTTACCACGGTTAAGGGTAGTCGGAACACGACGTCGGTGCTGTGTTATGCTTAGGCTCGTCCCTATGTATCAGCACACTTTTGGATCGTCGAACTGACCCAAGTGCGGGGGCACGTTTTTGTGTCAACACCGTCCGTCACCTCTGAAGTCACCTACACACCATCGACAAGCAGACACGTGTTTCCAGTACCTCGGAGACCTCTGCAGTAAACAACCTTCGATACACACTTCGGTGTACTGCCCAAAGTACCAGGCCCTTCGGTACAAACATATCATCGTGCTCTGCTGGACCCCTCCGACAGACACACTCCACTGCACAGCTGCAGCCAGCCAACTCTGAACTCTTCGGTAAATACCTCCGAACCCCTTCGAAGGGACCCCTTCACTTAGAAGGAAACTTGTCAATCACTCATCGCAGACTTGAAACCAAGGCACATTTCAACTTGGTTTCTCAATCTCCCCCTTGATGAGTGCATTGACAACCAAAGTCAAGTTTAAGAAAATTTGAAATTTTTCAGCACACAAGTGACCATAAAATCGCATACATGAGCCAAATCATGTCACTTGATAAAATACTCTCTTCCCCCTTAACTCATTAAAAGCCATTTGGCAATAAATTCCCCCTTTGGCAGCAAACATTTTCTCCCCCTTTGAACTTCATCCCTTGTTCTCCCCCTTTGGTGGGCAATCATGGAATTTTTCTCCCCCTTTGGCAATGCAAGAATCAAGGAGCAGTACAAGATGCAATGTTTCAAAATAATGAGAAGTGCGACGTCATATAGTGCAAGAATATGCCAAATCATAATGTAAGGCTCAGATGCTTAGCTTAAGTTATATATTTCAAATTCAATGTTTGAAGCATGAATTGTTCAAATTGCTGAAATTAAAAGTATCACCGCTTGGACTAGTCATCTAAACAAGTGAAAACATAAACTACAAAAGCTAAACAATTTCTACCCATGAAAGCAAGTCCAATTGTCATGGTGCGTTAAGCGAGCTTGATAGGCAAATGATTCAGACTTTGCAATTCTTTTCATATTGCCAGGGGTTATTTGCTTGTCTACCTTGTACTTTCCAACCAAGCCAAGCCTAGGTTAAGAAATACTATCAAAAGCTTAAGGTCATGATTTTGGCAGACACTAAGTTATCCCAATTCATACCCAAGTGCAATGGTAAGAAGTCTAGAATAAAGTAGTGCGACAAGCAAACCCACCTAGATCTTTTCATTTTTAGCACAAAATTCATGGAAATTGATTGGTGGTGAGTACTGATTGTTGGAAAATTCCATGAAAATGTAGTATTTGTTTGCAAGTTGCAATTTGCATCCAATGTAAAAGATTCTAGCTACCAGGCAGATAAAAGATAGCTAAAGTAGTTCTGCACAACACATGTTAGACACAAGACTAAGTAGTGATCAAGTTTAGAATTGTGTAAATTAAAGTCATGCTCATTATGAAGTTAGATATATTGAATAGAGCTGAAAGCATCATGATAATGACAATCATGCGAAGGTATATAAAAGCAACTAAGTGCATCAACAAATCATCATAAGGAAGATAATGCAAAATAATTAAATCATGCTCCCCCTCACAAAATGTCGTAAGGATGACAAATACCAAGTTCCCCATGCAAATAAGCAAATCGGGACGCAACAAGGGGTTTTGTAAAAATGTCGGCAAGCTGGTTCTGGGTATCATCATATTGAAGCTCAATATCACCCTTCTCATTGTGATCTATGAGAAAATGATATCTCACATCAATGTGTTTGGTTCTAGAATGCTGAACTAGGTTGTTTGCAATGTAAATAGCGCTAGTGTTTTCACAAAACAGTGGAACACTTTTATAATCTAACCCGAAATCCCGCAAAGTGGAAACCATCCACAAAATCTGAGAGCAACAGCTAGCTGCAGCAACATATTCAGCCTCAGCCATAGATTGTGCAATGTTAGACTGTTTGCGGGAAGACCAACAAACAAGAGAAGTACCAAAAAATGACAAGTACTAGAGGCACTCTTCCTATCAATTCTACACCTAGCAAAATCCACATCTAAATAAACACGAAGACACAAGGAGGAAGATGCAGAATATCAAATGCCAAACTCGAGGGTATGCTTGAGATACCTGAGAATGCGTTTTACCTCTTGGCGGTGTGAAGCTCGTGGTGAAGCCTAAAAACGAGCACATAGATACACCGCGAAGTGTATGTCTGGTCTCGTAGCGGTCAAGTAGAGGAGGGAGCAGATCATGCTTCAGAACTCCTTCTGATCTATGGCTTCTCCATCCTCGTCAGGGTCCAATGCTATCGAAGTAGCCATCAGAGTAGCAAGGGGCTTCGCATCAGCCATGTCAAATTTTTTGAGTAGGTCCTTAGTGTACTTCGTCTGGTGTGTGAATGTACCTTGTTTTCTTTGCTTGATTTGCAAACCAAGGAAAAAAGGTGAGTTCGTCCATCATGGACATCTCGAACTCCCTACTCATAGTCTTCGCAAACTCGGCAACCAAAGCATGAGAAGAGCCACCAAAGATGATATCGTCAACGTAAATTTGAACTAGGAGGAACTCTTTGCCATGCTTGAGAGTAAAAAGGGTTTTATCTACCGAACCCATCAAATACCCTCACTCAAGAAGAAAAGACTTAAGTCTATCATACCACACCCGAGGGGCCTGCTTGAGTCCATAAAGAGCTTTATGAAGTTTAAGGACTTTATGTGGGTATTTGGGGTTTTCAAATCCATGGGGTTGTTTTACATAAACATCTTTGTCTATGAAGCCATTCAGAAAGTCACTTTTGAAACCATTTGATAAAGTTTGAAACCACGGGATGCCGCAAATGCAAGTAAAATTCTAATGGCCTCAAGACGAGCAATAGGTGCAAAAGTTTCTGTAAAATCAATCCCTTCTAACTGAGAATACCCCTGAGCCACAAGTCTAGCTTTGTTTCTAACTACAGACCCATCCTCCCCTTGTTTGTTTTTGAAAATCCATTTAGTTCCAATGAAATGAACATTAAGGGGGATCTACAAGTGACTAGACTTGGTTTCTCTCAAAATTTTCAAGTTCTTCATGCATTGCATTGATCCAACTAGAATCAGATAACGCATGACTAACATCTAAGGGATCAAAAGAAGCAACAAAAGAAGAATCAATGAAATGAGCATGAGAACATGTTACCCTTTGATCAAGCTCACCAATGATATGCTCGGGAGGATGTATCCTTTGGATGTGATGAGGAGCCTCTCGGCGGGATGCAATCTCTCCCTCAACTTGTGCCGGTGAGTGATCGAATATGACTGATGTTGAGGTAGTAGCTTCGGGGCCTCTTGCCGAAGTGTTCGAAGCAGGGTCGGCTTCGGGGGTTGATGTCGAGGGTAGTAGGGGATCATCCTCGAAGTCTTCAGGATCTTCATCTTCAAAGATCGTCTACTCCATATCGTGTTGACTTGCCTGTTCAAAAGAAGAGCTAACATAGGGGGTTGATTCATCAAAATTCACATCGCATGACTCAATGACAGTGTTAGTTTCTAAATTATAAACACAATAGGAATGACCATGAGTAGTGTAACCCAAAAAGATCCCGTCAGAAGAATGTGACTCAAACTTGTCTAAATTTCCACATTTTAGGATAAATCATCGACATCCAAATACTCGAAGATGAGTAACTTTGGGTTTTCTCTCAAAACGTAACTCATATGAAGTCAGGTTCAAGATTGAGCGCAAGAAAATTAGGTTTGAGATGTAACACGCAGTGTTCATGGCCTCAGCCCAAAACTTCCTAGGAGTCTTGTGCTCATCGAACATCGTCCTATCCATCTCAACCAAAGTCCGGTTCTTTCTATCAACAACACCGTTCTATTGAGGAACCCCCAGAGCAGAGAATTAATGTTCTATGTCATGCTCCATGCAGAAGTCAACAAAGAGACTATTTTTGAACTCGGTGCCATTATCACTTCGAATGAATTTAAATGCACCAGGTAGTTCAGTGAAAAGTCTCAAAGGTAAGCTTCGAAAGTGTGAAAACACTTCATCCTTGCTAGCTAAAAATAAGACCCAAGAGTAGCAAGAGAAATCATCGAGAATGACAATAACATACCATTTGTCGCCTAAAGAACTAACCCAATAAGGACCTACAGTGTTCATATGGAGAAGTTCTCCAGGTTGTTCAATCATCACCATAGTGACTGGTGCGTGTGAAGTGGCAATCATTTTCCCATGTCGACAAGGAGTGCAAGCTAAGTTCTCAAATTTGAGCTTAGGCAATCCTTGGATCAGACCTAGGGCACTCAATCGAGCGAGCAACTCAAAGCTCACATGTCCTAGTCTCCTATGCCACTTCCAAAGCTCAGAAGTAGAATGCACAACTAAGCAATGAGAAGAACCAGATGAATCAGAAAAATCATCTCGAAAAACTCTCCCAACTCTAAAGATCTTACAAAACAAAATGTCATCGGAATTGAGTACTTGCGAAGTATCATGATGAAATCGCACTTCGAAGCCCTCATCAATGAATTGAGATACAGAAAGCAAATTGTATCCCAAGTTTTTAACCAAGGCAACATCTTTGAGAGTGAAATTCAAGTTGATTCTTACCACACCTTTACCTTTCACTCTACTCCTTCGATTATTGCCGAAGGTGATTTGCTCCTTTTGCTTGGTTGTGGTGAGACTAGAGAACCAGGCTGCATTCCTGATCATATGGTGTGAACAACCGGAGTCCATGATCCACGTGCCCTCCAAGCCTCGATCGCTTAGTGCTGGGGTGAGTGAAAATAAGACGAGGCATCCATCACTGAGAGATACGAGTAGTAGGCACAGTAAAAATAGACTTTCTACGCATAGGTAAAATAGAGTGGTGCAAAGTGCGAGGTCTATCTACATGATGCAACCCAAATGAACGACGAGGTCTCCCAAACAGTCGAGGTACAAAGCCACCTACACGTGGTCTAGCACCATATGAGACATGGTGTACACCACGAGGGACAAAACCTCTCCGGGAAGCATGGAGAGCCTCAAAACCTAGACGTGTGTACAAGTCAGACTCATGCATACCTAGAGAAGGGTAATGCATGTCCTGAAAACACAACGCCTGAGAGAGTCACTCATCCTTGACGCGAGAAAAGCAAAACCCAACCAAATGTCCTACCCACTGAAAGTAAGAACAATGAAACACTTTCCTAGGGGCACTCATTTGGTTCATAAGAGCAATTTTCACAGGCTCCTTGGGTTTCTGCTAAGGGTTTTTCTTGAGTGAAGGAGGTGGAATTTTTTTGAAGGCTGGATAGGTTTCTTGGCTTTCTGTGAAGTGTCTAACTTGACTCTTTCTTTTTCTAAGGTAGTGGGTGAGGTAAAAATAGTTTTGTTCTCTTTTTTTGAAGGAACTTTCTCAAAACCCAATCCTAGAGCTAACCCTGCTCTGTCAGCACACATCTTGGTCTTGGCCAAGAGTAATTCACTCACTTAAGAGTGTTTGGATGCCGATGCTTTATCCTAAAGTGAGGTAATTTGGACAAATTTGAATCACGCGCATCTGATGGGATCTTTTTGGGCTACTCTTTTCATGGTCACTCTTATCATGTTTTCAATCTTGAATCTAACACTATAGTTGAATCTTGTGATGTGTATTTTGATGAGACTTCTCCATGTGTTAGTTCTAACTTTGATCTTGCAAGTGAGCACGATATAAGTGAAACTCTTTTTGAGGAAGAACCATCAGATGGTGAAGATCTTGATGATGTACCACTACCTCCCTCTATGACATCTCTAGAAGCATCATCTACTTCAACAAGATGACATGAAGAATCTACTTCTGGAAGCTTGGATCAAACTTCGGCAAGAGTTGAGGGGGTGATTCTATCGCAGAGAGAAGCACCGCTTCATATCCAAAGAATGCATCCTCCTGAACAGATCATCGGCGAGCTAAATGAACGAGTAACCCGATCTCATGCTCATTTCGTTGATTATGCTTTTGTTGCAAATTTTGAACCATTGGATGTTAGTCATGCTTTGTCTGATGCGAGTTGGATCAACGCCATGCATGAGGAACTTGAAAATTTTGATAGGAATCAAGTTTGGATTCTTGTTGATCCACCACCTAACATTCATATCATTGGAACAAAATGGATTTTCAAAAACAAATAGGTGGAGGATGGGGCTATAGTGAGAAACAAGGATAGGCTTGTGGCTCAAGGGTATACTCAAGTCGAGGGGGTTGATTTTGGAGAAACTTTTGCACCAGTAGCTCAACTTGAGGCCATTAGGATCTTGCTTGCTTTTGCATCATCTCGTGGCTTTAAACTCTTTCAAATGGATGTAAAAATCGCTTTCCTAAATGGCTTCATAGGAGAGGACGTGTATGTCAAGCAGCCTCCTAGCTTTGAAAATCCCAAGTGCCCCTATAGAGTCTTTAAACTTCACAAAGCTTTGTATGGGCTCAGACAAGCTCCGAGGGCTTGATACGACCGCCTTAGAACCTTCTTGATTGAGCACGGGTACAAAATGGGCTCAGTTGACAAGACCTTGTTCACTCTCATGCATGGCAAAGATTTCTTACTCGTTCAGATTTATGTTGATGACTTAATCTTTGGTGGTTCATCTCTTACTCTTGTGGCCGAGTTTGCTAAATCCATGAGCAGGTACTTCGAGATGTCAATGATGGTCGAGCTGACCTTCTTCCTTTGTTTGCAAATCAAGCAAAGCAAACAATGAACATTTGTCCATTAGACGAAATACACTAAAAACCTGCTAAAATGCTTTGACATGTCAGATGCAAAACCACTTGCTACCGCAATGGGTACTTCTGTTGCACTTGATCCAGATGAAGATGGAGAAGAAGTGGACTAGAAGGAGTTCTGCAGCATGATCGGCTCCCTTCTTTACTTGACGACTATGAGGCCGGATATATACTTTGTTGTGTGTCTGTGCGCTCATTATCAGGCTTCTCCCAGGGCTTCACATCGTCAAGCTGTCAAGCGCATTCTAAGGTACCTCAAGCACACTCTTGAATTTGGCATTTGGTATTCTGTATCATCTTCATTATGCTTGAGAGGTCTTTCTGACACTGACTTTGCTGGATGCCGTATTGATCGCAAGAGTACTTCTAGGACATGTCATTTTCTGGGTTCTTCTCTTGTGTGTTGGTCTTCACGCAAACAGTCTAGCTTTGCACAGTCTACAGTCGAGGCTGAATATGTAGTTGCCGCTAGCTGTTGCACACAAATTTTGTGGATGGTTTCTACTTTGCGGACTTTGGGTTGAATTTTACAAGAGTTCCATTGTTTTGCGACAACACAAGTGCAATTAGCTTAGCAAACAACCTAGTACAACATTCTAGGACCAAACACATTGACGTGCATTATCACTTCTTAAGAGATCACTATAAAAAAGGAGATATTGAATTGTGCTTTGTCGATACCCAGAATCAGCTTGCAGATATTTTCACCAAGCCTCTCGATGCTTCTCGATTTGCATTTTTAAGGGGAGATCTTGGCATTTATCATCCTTATGGCATCTTGTGAGGGGGAGTTGTGTACTTTTGCATATGCTTCTGAAATATGATTAATTGCTTTTACACGTACATGCTTTAGTGTGTCCTTGACATTTATTATGCTTAGATTGAATACATCTAACTACCTATCTTGAGCATGGCTTTTATTTGTGAAAATTTGAAAATGGTCACTACTAAATCTGGAAACTAGCATGAATAGGCTAGGGAGCTTTTGCTATTCATTACATACTTGATAGCTTTGTCCTTGTCACTTGGATGCTAATACGCAACTTGATATTTTACGCTCAAAATTAAAAAAAAACAACAAAAAAATTGAAATTGAAAAATGAAAAATGAAAAATGAGAATGATGAAAATGAAACAAAAAATATTGATGTTGTGATAAAATTGAAAAGATCTAGGTGGGTTTGCATAGTCGCACTACTTTGTTCTAGACTGCTTACCATTGCACTTTGGTTTGAACTGGGACATTAAAGTGTATACCATGATCAATGACTTAAGCTTCCGATGGTTTATCCTAGGCTTGGCTTGGTTGGTTAGCATAAGGTTAACTTGCAAATAACCCTTGGCACTTAAAAAAGGAGAAGTATAAAAAGTTTAATTTCCTCGCATATCAAGTTTGTTGTAGCTCCTTGTAGTGGGATGTGCTTATCTAGTTTGTTTTTGACTAGCTTTTGTATCTCTTACCTTGCCATGTCTAGTGTGCTAGTCTATGTAGTGATGCTTTTATTTGCTAAAACATCAAAATGCTTGCTCATACTGATATTTAGATTGTATACATTCGAGCTTGTCGTACAGTTGGTTAGGACAGTTTGCGAGGCACAAGGATTGTGTGTACTGTTATTGGACTTACTTATATTCTGGAAGCATCGCATGTACACTTTACTCTCACAACTCATGGAGCTATCTTGATGACTACATTTCCAAAGGGGGAGAGAGTTCATGAATTTTTGGTGATTTTGCTGCCTATTAAGTTTTTGAGGTAGTTTTTGCTCTATCATTCACCCGTTTCAAGTGACATGTCTCTTATTTTTGCTCTTTATAGAGCTTTCATGGCCACTTGTGTGCTGAACTTGTGCTTTAAACTTCTTTTGGATCTTGAATTGTCAATGCACTCATCAAGGGGGAGATTGAGGAACCTAGTGAGGATCTTCACTATGGTTCAAGGTTATGATGAGTGATTGACGAGGTTTGTCATGAGGTTTATGTGTGGATGCTTGGATATGTGTGTGTGTCTATGTTTGTCTCGTGTGTGCAGGGTTGAGATAATCATCAACTGTCGATGGCAAGTGATCAGGGTTAGACGGGGAGCCTAATGCCAGATGGTCGAGGGTGTCAGCTAAAGTTGAGAGTAACCTCAGATGTACGCATGGAGATCGAGCAGGACGTGGATTGAAGGTTGATCAAGATGATGTGTCGGTTGAGTCAGCGAAAGGGAAGCCAGTTCAAGTGACAAGGTGGCTCGAGGGATCGAGAGCGGGAGAGACTTGCTGGCAGTCGAGTTCGCAGACTAACGACGATCGTCCACGATCGGGGAGGCTTTGTCGGTTTTTGCTGAAAACCGTCGAATCTTTAAATATCTTAAATTCAATAATTAGGAGTCTTTTTGTTTAAGTAATTTAGAGTAATGTGTAAAGTTATTAAAATGGTAGAGTCTTTTTGTAATAAAAGTTAGTAGAGTGTAATAGGAGTAATTTTCAGATTATCTAAGTCTGAAAATATCTCAAGTCTTCTTGTGTAAAACTGAAAATATTGGAGGGTCCATGTGTAAAGCTGCCTCCTAGGGTATGGCTATAAAAGGGGCCTTATACCCAAGGGGTTCTGCTGCCTTTTTGAGAAATAGAACCAGAAATTTCCTTGATAGTTTGCTGATTGCTTGTGAAATTTGTTCTCTAAATTTTTACTTCTGCACATCTATTTTGGAGAAGTTGTTGTTCATCTTCATATTTTTCTTCCTGAAATCACTATGCTATTTCGAAAAGACTATTCATCGTCTAGGAACACCTAAACTGTGTTGCTGTGCCGCCAAGAGCCTTTTCTTCTGTGAATCTTTTAGCTGGTCTTCCTGATCTGATTTCTCTGTAGTTCTTTACTGGTCTTGTGTGTGATTCAACTTCAAGTCATCAGATAAGGAATCATTCGTGGAAGAGAAGGATCTGATCAAGAAAATTTTCAGAAGACAAGAAATAGTTGTTGTTCTTCATCAGTTAATTGTCTGTTCTTGAGCAGAATTAATTACTCCTGTTTTTGAGTAGAGTTGAGTTCTTTTGTGAGTTATTGATGTATTATATGTTTCAATTCTTGAGTATTTACTGGACATTAGTTGAAACATGATTCTGATTGAGTACAAAAAATTATCTAAATGAGTTTGATCTGTTCTAGGACTTCAACTCTGCTTGTGCTGAGTTTTTTAAGAACTGAATGAGTATGTTATTCTCATTTCTCCTTGATTAGGGTCTTTTGATTTCTCTCTAAAATTAGTCTCCTAAGATTTAGAATAAAGATTCTTGATTGAAGGATTGTGTTACAATCAGTCTCCTAAGGTTGATTTAATTCAGAAGTATGGTTGAACAGTATTTGGTAATAGAAGTGTACTATTGAAGGTTTTACATTCTGATCTGAATATTTTTCTCAGTTTGTTTGATTCTTGAAGGATCAAGTCTGGGATTGTTTTCTGAACCATGAACTGAATTCTTGCATATATCTAAATGCCAAGTGTCACTTGAAGGTGTGTTTTCTGAAATACTACAGAATTCTTCTAAACTGATTTAGTGGTTGTTTCCTCTGTTGTAGTACTGATTGACTCTAGATTTAAACATAATGCATCAAATGGTTGTTTGAATTGAACCTATAAGAAATCATTTACTTGCTTTTCCCAGGGTGACTTGGTTCTGAAACTTTGTTTGCTCAAAAGAATTCAGTATTAGTGATTCATTTTGAAGCAATTGTGCTCATTTAATATTTGTGCCTGAATTGCTACAATTTTACATAAGTTGAGATTATTCATCTGCACTGAGTTATCATCATCAATTCAGAAGTTATGGTTAAATCTTAAACTTGTGGTCTGAGTTGAACTCTTGAGAACATATCTTCAGAATCTGTCTTGACACTGATTCTCTGTTTAAACTGAAAAAGAATCCACAAGTTGTGAAGGCTGTTGTCTGGTGCTGTTCTGTCAATTTCAGTACTTCTGCTGAAAAGTTTGTGTATCCGCTGTTGTATACAGTTTTTGGATTGAAACTGTTCAGGTTATTAAGTAGTCTATACAACTCTGATTCTTGTCAGTTTGGTCTAGAACTGAATGACTTGATACTGTTCTCATCTAGTTTTCAGCAAAAGTTGAGTTAGATAGGTTTAGCTGTTTTGTTGAAGATCTGAGTACCCTCTGTTACAATTTCACTAAAAGTTGTAGATGGAATTCAGTACAAAGGTTTTATGAAAATACTGTTGTTCAGATTTCAGTATCAAGGTTCAGAATCTGACTTGATTACATTTTTCAGTAGACTTTAATTCTGTGTTGTGGATTAGGTTGCTCTCTTCTATTTTTGAATCTGAATTATATTTCAAACAGCAAGTATCTCTATAATTCATAATCTTGATCAATTAGAGATAATTTGATTCATCATCTGCAATTTTGAATTGAGGTCAACTGTAAAGTTGCAATCTGTTTTCTGAATTTAAATCAATTGATTCTGTTTAATATCAAGCTATTTTCAGAAGCAGTGTGTGCTTTAAACTAAAAAGCATTTGAAAAGTTCCTAATTGATGTAACCAATTGAACTGGTGCTGTTTTGATCTATTTGATTTATTTCTGTTGTCAAGTTTTGGCTCAAAGTGACAAGTACGTGTGTTAACGGAGTTTTCTGAATCTTTGGTATGTATCGGAGTTTCAGTCACCGATTTACCTCTATCGATCATCTAGTTGTCGATCTACTCACTGTAGTTTGAAATATCAATTGTCGACAGAGTGCTTCGACACTTCAAACTCCGAACAAGACTGAGTGTTGTATTTGAACTGATTTTTTTGCTCTCGGTTGTACTGATAGTTTCAAATTTGAATCTGAAATTCATGGAGGTGTGTTGGGTGATTTGAATAGGCCATCTAATTCACGAGAATTTGTTGAGTCATCTATTTACCCCCCTCTAGTCGCCATTCCGATTCCACAAGTGGAGTGTGTCTGTCGGAGGGGTCTGGCAGTGCATGATGATATGTTTGTACCGAAGGGGCCGATACTTTGGGCGGTACACCGAAGTGTGTATCGAAGGTTGTTTACCGGAGAGGTCTCCGGGATACTGGAAACACGTGTCTGCTTGTCGATGGTGTGCGGGTGACTTTGGAGGCAACAGACGGCTCCACTTTACAAAAGTTGATCGTGTCTTCTCTACAAAAGCCCATGTTGTCTCCTCTGCGAAGCTGACAAAAGAAGCCTCTAGTAAAGTAGACTACCATCTGTACCCCCATGTCTGGTAGAGACAAAATCATTGTAAAACCTAGGGGTAAAGTAGTCTATTCTCATAGCTAGCCATTTTGTGTTCGAAGCCTGTTCTGCAGGAGACAATATTTAAAACAGACCTCCGAGGGTGTGTTCGAAGCCATTCTCTACTTTGAGAAACCATTTTTAGAACTCCCGGAGCTAGCCACCATTCTCTTGTACTCAGTTCTGTGAGTCTTTTTGTGTTCCCTGTTCATGCAATGAAAGTTTCATTATGTTTTCTGTCTATTGCTTGAACTTGTATTCCTGTTTTGCACTGAATACGTTGAGTTCTCTATGCTACACTCTGTTCTGTGCCATCTATAATTTTTGCTCCGTTTTCTTTCTAACGAAGTGTGTTTGAGTACTATTGATGTGATTGTGAGTCTTTCAGTGTGAGTTTGTTGTGTGTAAACTAGAGACAAGACCTCTCTGTTTACTAGCGAAGCACTAAGTGTAGCGACAACTCGAAGCCTGTTTTCTTCTCTTAGGCAAAGTCCTCGGTGTAGTTTGTTCTGTCTGTTTTCTGCCCTCCAAAGTGAGAAGCCTAAGTACCAGTTACTAGTGCTGAGTATCTGTTCGGAGTCCTCAAAAGGAAACCTACTCGTGCAAAGTGTTCTGGTGCGAAGTCTGCTCGAAGGCACCTTGTGTGCAGAGCCTGCACAATCTTTGCAGAGTTGTGTTTTTGGGTTTGCGGGTGTGAGCGAAGTCTTCTTGTCTTCGACCTTTTACCCTTTCCGAAGCCTATGTTCGGAGCTGTATAATACCTCCAAAACAGACCTCCAAGGGTGTGTTCGAAGCCTATTCTGCAGGAGACAGTATTTAAAACAGAAGGCTAGTTTTAGCTTGAAAGTTTAAAAGCTCCCATTCACCCCCCTCTGGTCGCCATTTTCGGTCCAACAATTAGTATTAGAGCTTGGTTAAGATCACCAATTGACCTTAACTAGTTTTGTGATCTTTTGGCAAAATGGACAGAGTTAGTAAAATACCACTATTTGATGGGACTGATTTCGCATATTGGAAGGTGCGCATAGAGGCTTACTTGCTAAGCCAAGGAAATGCAATATGGGAGATTGTGGACTCTCAGTACTCCATCCCTGAAACTTGCACTTCTCAGACTGAAAAAGATCAGTATAATTCTAACTCCAAAGCTAGAAATATATTGTTCATTGGATTAAGCAGGAGTTAGTTTGATAGGGTACAACACCTGAGGATAGCTAGGGAGATTTGGACTACACTCACTGTCTTTCATGAGGGCTCTACATAGATTAAGGCTAGGCGTCAGATCACATACAATTAACAGTATCAGCTATTTGTGCAAGACCCTAGCGAATCTATAGATGTCATGTTTTCTCTCTTTGATGCAATAGTGAGTAACTTGCGATCCACTAGGATGCTTGCTTACAATGATCATGATCGGGCTATCAAGCTTCTCTATGGTCTCGATCGTAGCATATGGGAAGTGAAGATATCCAGCATTGAGGAGTCCACAGGATATGATACCTTGACATGTGATGAACTCTTCAGCAAGCTGAAGTCCACAAAGATTGCCAATGCATCTCTTGCAGTGCACAGAAACTCTTTGCCTCAACCATTGGCACTACTTTTTTGCTCTAGCCATGGCACTACTGCAGAACCAAGCTCATATGGCACTAGTATTCTAGCAGGTGGTTTTGCTTTGTCCTCCCTGGTCTCAGTCACAAAGGAATAGCTGGATACTCTGGATGATGAAGAGCTTGCTCTCATTGTCAGGAGATTCACCCGTTTTCACAATGAGAGATGGGATCAATAGAGAAGTGGGTTTAGTGGTTGTTTTGAGTGTGGTGACACTTCTCACATCAAGGCCAATTGTCCTAAGCTTAAGAGTATAGATGAGAGTGAGCGCCCCAAACACTACAAAAGGAGAGGAAATCCTATGTGAAAGGTAAGCGCAGCAAAGTGGCTAAGAGGGTAGCCAAGGCAGTTTCCAGAGGTTTTGTCATGGCACTCAGCGACATCGACACATCCTCAACTGAGGAGTCAATCTCTAATGAGGAGGAAGAGTATCCAAGGAAGGAGGAGAAGAAGGAGAAGAAAGCAAGTGTTGGGGGAAAATACTTCATCCTCAGGGTCACTACAATAACAAGACGAAGGCAATCTATTAAACCGAAGTTCCAGTATCTAACTTCGGTTTAGTGCTGGGTCAAGTTCGAAGAATCAAAGCGGACTCTTGTTCGGAGTATAGCTTCGAACATCGACTCTTTAGAGAATCTCCCTGCCAGCTAGGATGGAAGACTTATCTTCTTTCTCGTTAGATTAGTCTTTTATCATTTTAGCCCTATTAAGGGTACCGAATAGTTTCCACTATGTCGGTTGTAATAGAGGGGTAAAAAGTTCTTTTCCTTAAGATTTTCGCCTATAAATACCCCCCGTTTTATCCTGTAATGATCATCGAATACTGAGTTATTCAATACACATCTTCGAACTGCTTTGAGCTATTATCCAATTCGGAGGCTTGAAATAGTTCACTTCGCAAACACTTCGTTTGTTAGTTTCTAATCTTTAAAAACCTGTTAGCGTAATCTTTTACGCCAACAGTTGGCACCGTCCGTGGGGAGCCTAGTCCAAAAAACTTCGTTCTCTACCAAAGTTCTCAAACCATGACTCCCAAGCGGAGTTCAGGTGGTAGTCCTACTCAGAGGTCCCCTCGGACCTCCGGAGTAAGATCTTCGAACACAGTCAAGGTCGGAGGACCTTCGGTAATTCCTCCACCTCTGACCCCCGAAGGGATTCCCCTTCCTCGAGCATACGGAGTTCCTCCAACAACTCCATCTATACTTTAGCCAGCTGGAGTCCCTTCTCCAGCTCCGATCCCGCTTCGAACTGACACGTACAGTTCGCAAGACCCGGAAGATCCTTTCGGAGGAGATGAAGATGGTCTTAGCGACATGGCAGCCCAAATGGCCAGTCTCCAAGCTGAAGTGGCGAGGTGGAGGCAAGAAGCCGTAGATAGGCTTAGTTCTCAGGCCACCCCGGTCATTTCCGAAGTTCCCCAAGACGACGAACTTCCTTATCCCGAAGCCCTGGAGAACGTTTCCTTCGATAGCGAGTCTCTGCTGCATCCCGAGCTGCAGAAAGTGCGCTTCGACCCTAAGTTTAAAACTTCAAAGCTCTACAAGTATTCTGAGACGAGGACCCCAGGGAGTTCTCTCGTTCTTATGCGTTGGCAATTGAGGCCAGTGGAGGAGTGCGAGACACCATGGCCAAGTGTTTCCCTCTTGCTCTCGAAGGGGTGGCTTTGCGGTAGTTTTGGTCCCTGAAGCCAGGGTCAATTAAAACCTGGGAGCAACTAAGTAAGAAGTTCATAAGTAACTTTCAGGTACCTTCGTACCCCCAATGTCTACAGGAAGTCTTTTCCAGGTGAAGCAGCTGCCTGGAGAGACTTTAAGACAATTTTTCAAGCGCTTCGCCCATACGAACTCGCAAATTCGAGGGCTGACTACATCCTCTGTAGTTGATCCAGCTCGAGAGGGAGTTACCCATGCGGGCCTCCTTGATAAACTTCATCGGAAATAGATATTCTCTGTTGCTCAGCTGATATCTTATTTTGAAGAGTATGCTAGGTCAGAAGAAGGGTGACTTCAGAGAACTGCTTCAACTCCATCAATCCTGCAAGAAGTCAAGTTGGAAGTGAAGACTTCAACACCTTCGCAGGGGCCTAACTTCGAAGTCCAGCATGACAGGTGTCGGGGGCAAAAGCATCCTCGTTTAGAAGTCTTGAACATTGTACCTCCGCAGAAATTTTCCCCTAAGACTTCACAAGCTTCGGGAAGCAAGACCAGCGGCTGGAGGCCGCTAGGGAAGCCGGCTGGCAAAGCCTAGTCCTTCTGTTGCGTCCATGGTGAGAATCGAAGTCACGCTACTGATGCGTGCAAGTCTATACTCGCTATAAGAGGCGAGTACCTTGAAAGAACCTCAGGTCAAGGCACTACTTACCGAGTTCCTTCCGAGGTGCGTTCGGAGCCTGTCCAGGCTGTGGCACATATAGACAAATTCGACCATGCAAGGCAACCTCCGGTGGTCAATATTATGCCACCTCCGAAGCAGGAAGATGGTCAAGATCGAGGAAAAAGAGTAGTTCTCCCCATTTCTGGAGGAGGGACCCTCGGCAGTATTTCAAAGAGATAGTGAAGAGAATATGTTCGGGAAGTGGGCCATATTGGAACCTCTTCATTCGCAACTGCCATGCTTGAGTGGTCCCATGTGCCAATATCTTTTTCCGCAGATGATGCAGCTGGCATAAAGTTTTCGCATGTAGATCCCCTTGTCATTACTACCGACATAGCAGGGACTGAAGTCCGAAGAGTGCTGATTGATTGAGGGAGTTTAGTAGATATTATCTTCGTCCAAGCCTTCGATCAGCTCTATATCTCTAGGAAACATCTCCTCCCGACAGCTCGTCCTTTGCAAGGCTTCGCAGGACCCCCTCTTGATGCCCTCGGCCAAATAGGTCTGGAGGTTGCTTTTGGAGAGGGGCTACTGGAAAGGACGGAGGAGGTGATTTTCGATGTTGTGGATGCCCCGTACGCATATAATGTTATCTTCGGGAGGGGCATAGTAATTAGAGAGGTCTAGTCTCCAGTTTACACAGAACGAACACACACTGAAAAACACACTTCGCCCAAACACGCTTCGCCCAAACAGGCTTCTCACACACCTCTCCAGAAAAGCTCACAAGAAATTGGAGTATAGAGAAATCGAAGCATGCAGTGAAGTATGCATACAAGCTCAAGCAGTAAATGAACACAGAGTCAAACCTTCAATGCTTGAATAGGGAACACAAAATGAACTCACAGATCTGAATACACAGTATGTGGTGGCTAGTACAGGAGCTCAAAAATGAATGCTCAAAGTGTTCATGTGACCTAACTAGTCTCCACTATTTATAGGCACTATTCAGCCCTATGAATAGACTACTTTACCCCTAGGGTTTACACCGGTTTTGTCTCATCAAAATAGGGGGGTACAGTTGGTAGTCTACTTTATTTGGAGGCTTCTTTTGTCAGCATCGCAGAGGGGACAGTACCAGCTTTTGCAGAGTAAACGCTGTCAGCCTTTGCAATTTTGGACCCTTCTGAAGCCCCCCTTTGCACGCGAGGGATGCGGTAGCTTTGGTGAGAAGCCTTGAGCCTAACGGCCTTCGCTTCACTGAAGTCAGCCTTCGATACAGTGATGGTTTTGAGCCCAAGCCGTCAAAGCCCTTGGGCCTTCGCACCAACACCTTTGGAGTGGACCACCACGGCTTCGCAGCTTCTCCCAGCTCGAACTCCGTCAGTCCGTGTACCGAAGCCATGCATGGCCTAAGTACCTCAAGTCAGTCTCATTCCGAAGCCCCACCTTCGGAGTACAACCCTTCGAAGTCCCTCCTTCGTCCAAGGCCTCCGCATGAAGCATTCCATGAGAACTTCATCGCAGTGTCTCTCCCCGAGCACACTCCTCGACGATCCTTACCCGGACCATGCCTTCGATGCACCTCGACTTCTGAGACCTTCATCGGGTATACCTCCGAGTGTCTCCCTCCGGAGCACACTTTGAACACTTTGCCTCATTGCTGAGGACTTGATCCACCAAACTCCGAAGTCACTCCATTCGGAGTACCCTTCGAAGTGCCTCGCCTCCGAGGACTTTGTCTCGGAGTACCTTTACTCAGAGCCAGGCTCCGCACTTACTGCCTTCTCCTAGCACACTTTGACCCGAGGTCTGACCTCGACCCCTTCGC
Organism: Zizania palustris; assembly: GCA_019279435.1. Lineage (NCBI taxonomy): Eukaryota > Viridiplantae > Streptophyta > Magnoliopsida > Poales > Poaceae > Zizania > Zizania palustris. Next base: position 47,390,668 of record JAAALK010000288.1, on the reverse strand, counting down.
AGTCTTCGTGACGGAGCTACCTGCTCCCCTAGCATCAAGCCTCCCGCTTGACCCAGGTTCACTTGCTACGAACCGTTCGTCGCCTCTAAAGTCACATGCGCACCAAAGACAAGCATACAAGTGTATCCAGTACCCCGGAGACCTCTCCGGGTAAGCAACCTTCGGCACACACTCCGGTGTACCGGCCAAAGTACCGAGACCTTCGGTACGACCCAGTCATCGTGTACTGTCGGACCCCTCCAACAGGCACACTCCGCTGCAACAGCTGCAGCAACCAGACCCACCGAACCCTTCAGCGAAATAGCCTCCGAACACCTTCGGAGAACCAACCTCCGAACACCTTCGGAGGGACCCCTTTGAATCAGAGGGTAAAATCTGTCAATCACTCATCACAGACTCCGAAACCAACCCTTGGTTTCTCAATCTCCCCCTTGATGAGTGCATTGACAACCAAATTCAAATTCAAGAAAATTGTGAAAAATTTTAGCACACAAGTGACCATAAAAACTCAGAAACGAGCCAAATCATGTCACTTGATAAAAGAATTTTCCTCCCCCTTTTTCAACAGAGTAAAAGCCCCTTCAGCAAGATAAAAACTCCCCCTGAGTTATTTTTCCCTTTGCTACAGAGAACTCAAAAATTTCTCCCCCTTTGGCAATGCAAGCATCAAGGAGCATGTAAAAGATGCATAGCTTTGAAATGGACAGAATTGTAAGGACACATAAAGCAAAAATATGCCAACATTAATACCAATTATCATGTGCTCAGCTCAATTTAACATTCTCTAAAAACATGATGACATCATGTGATTTTATCATTTTGAAATAAAAGCGTCACTACTCAATCAAGGTATCTAGACAAATAAAAGTCAGGACTGCACAAAGCTAGTCAATTTCTACTCTAGACAAACAAGTCCAGGTCAAGTGGAGCATTGAAAGCAAACTTGATAAACAATGAATTTTTGTTGTTCTTTTCAGAATGCCAGGGGTTATTTGATTGTCTACCTTATACTTTCCAATCAGGCCAAGCCTAGGCATGAAAGCCATCAGAAGCTTAAAGCAATGATTTTGGCATACACTACACTATCCCAGTTCAGACCAATGTGCAATGGTAAGCAGTCTAGAATAGAGTAGTGCGACAAACAAACCCACCTGGATCTTTTGCTTTGAAGCATGCGAATCATGAATTTTTGGAATTTTGATTAAGTGAATCAAATTGTGTAATACTTGATGAATATCCATGAGTACGTAGAACAATTTTTCAAGTTGCAATGTTTAGCATCCAGAGAAAAGGAGTCTTGCTATCAAGCAGATAAAAGATAGCTAAAACAGTCCCGCCTAAATATGCTAGATTCAAGACTAAGCAGTGAGCATTATTTGATTGTGGAAAGAAGAATCATGCACATAATGTTTCAGACATATTAAAAGAGCCGAGCTGACATGATTTCATGAATTAAAATTAGGCATATAAGTGAAGAAGATGTATATGCAATTTCACACATGATGAGCATATGCAAGACAATTAAAATCTACTCCCCCTCACAAAATGCCGTAAGGGTGACAAACACCAAGTTCCCCACGCAAGTAGGCAAAACGAAAAGCATCGAGGGGTTTTGTGAAAATATCGGCTAGCTGGTGTTGGGTATCAACATATTGAAGTTCAATATCACTCTTCTCATTATGATCTGCTCATGGTATCTGCAAACTCGGCAACTAAAGCATGAGAAGAACCACCAAAGATGATATCATCCACATAAATCTGGAATAGGAGGAAATCTTTGCTATGCTTGAGAGTGAACAGGGTTTTATCAACAGATCCCATCAAATACCCCCGCGCAAGCAGAAAAGACTTAAGTCTATCATACCATGCCCGAGGGGCCTGCTTAAGTCCATAAAGAGCCTTATGAAGTTTAAGAACTTTATGTGGGTATTTGGGGTTTTCAAAACTAGGGGGTTGTAGGACCGAAAGTAGCGACCAGAGGGGGGGTGAATGGGCGCCTAGAAAATTTTTGCTGAACTATATTTTAATTCCACCACCGAAAAGAACTTAACCAGACAAATAATATTTGTAAAGCAAATTTCAGGAATTAACGTTGTCTAGACTAAGAATAATTTGTATACCAATTAAAACGATATTAAAGATAAATATAAATACTGCAGTGAATAAAAATACCTAGATATATCAAGAAATATTTATATTGTAGTCTAGAACTAAAAAGTAATCAAATAAATAAAAACAAGGATCATCCAAGAATTAGTTTAGAAATAAACCTAAAATATTTCATATAAATCTAGAATGAAGATATTACTGTAACTAATAATAAATTTTTCTTTTTAAACGAGCAGATTAAAAATACTTAAATAAATAATACGAGATAAGTAATAGAAATTTAATAGATTAAAAATTTAACTGCAAGAATAATTTTTATACTAATACAATAAAAAACTAACAGATAAAGATACTACGAAATACTAAATCAGATTTAATTTAATCAAGAATAAAGGTAGATTTAATTTAAAACGCTGAAAAATAGTAGATTAAGAAAAACTAATCTGCGTCGCTCATGGATGTTATGCGCGTGGGTCCCGCAATGCTTGTTGATTCCCGTGCAACAGAGAAACAAAATTTCAGCGCGTGAATACAATTTACCGAGCGGCTATCGCCGGTGCGTGGGACCCGCAAGCTGCTTCTGCTGCGCCAATCTGAGGACCCGCATGCGAACTGCTGCACTCCCATGGGCCCCGCCGGCTGTACGTCACGCAGAAGAAGAAAAGCTTCACGCCGGTGCTGTCTCTTGCCTGTTCGTCACGCGGAAGGAAGGAGCAGCCTTCAGGCCACCGCAGGAACACGTCGAGGGCCCCACGCACTGCAGGGCTAGTTTGCTGTGAAACAATTCCGCCGGAGAAGAACCACGCCAGAGAAGGAAAAATTCGACGGTAATAAAATTTTGTGGACTGTAGTTTTGTAGATTGATCTAATAGAAACAGTCATCTATCCCTAAGGGGATAGGGGCCTATTTATAGGCAAATCCTAATACATGAAAAGACTACTTTACCCTCAGGTAAATAAATTGACTCTAAAATAAATTCCAAAAATTACTAAAAAATTCTTAGAAAAATTAACTGACTCGAATAAAAATATTCTAAACTTAAAAACTAAATATTAATATCCTAAAAAAGAATTAATGATAGATTGTCAGTTTTACGCCGAAACTGACAAAGCGTCCACCGTCTTCGCACCGAGTACCCGGATTGGGCCGACCCGACCCCGCAGCTCCCTCAGCCCGGCAATCGCTCGCCGCCCGTGTACCTGAGTCAAACCCAGTCAATAGACTAGTGGATCATCTGTCGCTCCTAGCCATGTACCCGGATTGGGCCAGCCCGACTCCGCAGCTCCTTCAGCCCGGCCGTCACTCACTGCCCGTGTACCTGAGTCACATGCGCCTCAGACTCGGCAGGTCTTCATCATCTTCCTTCCTTTGACTTCCGTTGACAATCACTCATCATATCTGGAATATCAAAACCATATTCTTCAACATGGTTTCTCAATCTCCCCCTTGATGAGTGCATTGTCAACACCCTCTTCAGCTCATCTCCAGAACCTGCAAAACATGTGGAAACAAGAAAAACAAAACAAAACAGAATAGAAGAAAGAAAATAAAAGTTTAACCCTAATGACCAAAAGCCAAATAAAAGCACGAAAACGGTCATTATAGTTAACCAAAAATAAAGACTCAAAAATAAGTGCAAATCTCAGAATTGCCAATAAGAAAACTAAAAAGTAAACTCCCCCTGAAATAAATCCCAGAGAAAGCCAAAAATATATCCAAAATTTCTCCCCCTTGTTGACAATTGGACTCATCAAGTGAGACTAAAAGCACTTTAAAGAGACATAAACACATACTCCCCCTGAAATGCAGCTCCCCCTCAAAATATGCTATGAATGCAGATGGGGTGCAGGTGGAGTGTGAAAAGCATGCTTCTTAGATATGATTAACTGCAATAACAACATCTAACAGGTATAGCGAAAGATATACTGTCTAAGATACATGACATGATCAGTGCAATAGATGATATCTTAAGAAAGTCATTAGCACGCATTTTCGATTTTTGCAAAACAAAAGCATCACCACATTTTCTAGTTAACAAGCAAAGTAAAGCATGAGATGCAAAAGCTAACTGATATCTACCAAGATAAGCATTGTCCAAAACAAAGTGCTTCAGCAAACTAGTCATCTTTTTAAATTTTTTAGACTTTTTCTTTATATTTTTTATTTCTGCCAGGGGTTATTTGCATGTCAAACCTTATGCTAACCGACCAAGTCAAGCCTAGGTCATAACTGGACCATCAGAAGCTTAAGACATTGGTCTTGGCATACATTACACCGTCCTAGTTCATACCAAAGTGCTATGGTAGGCAGTCCAGAACAATGCAATGCGACAAAGCAAACCCACCTGGATCTTTTCTGATAATCATAAAAATGCATAAATTTTTCATTTTTCAGAATTTTTATCATTTTTATAGCACATTTTGCATATTGAAAGCATATAAATGTCCAAGTTGCATATCTGCATCTAAGTAAGGATCTAGCTATCAGGCATGTAAAAGATAGCGCAAGCATTCAGCCTATACATGCTAGTTACCAGAAGCAATGGTGATCATTTTTCAATTTTAAAGCATAAAAGCCATGCATATGACAAATATCAGATATATCATGTGAACTGAAACAGAACATGATCATCGACAAGTAATCGAAAACATATACTAGCTAGAGAAAGTAAAGCAGATTAATCATATAACAGAAGCAAGCTCAAAATGTGATTGATGATTATGCATGATATGAACGCACACAAAAAAAAACTCAAGAAAAAATAAAAAGAAAGTAAAACTGATACCAATGAAAAGCTGACTCAAAATATCCAAAAAAAATACACAGCTCCCAAAAAAAAACGATCAATAATCATGAGTGGGACCAAACGATCCAATGCCAGGTTTAGTAAATGTATTGAACCAGTGTCGAGCCATCTGCGCGTATGTAGGAAAGCAAAAGGAATCATATGAGTCTGGACTGAAGCGCGGATCAAAGCGCGGTCCTCTGTTCTGCCTAAAATCACGGTCGCGAGATCCAACAACGTATCCATGACGATTTGGAACTCTGCCGGAACGAAAACCACCATCCGAAGCACGGTAGTGAAAACCGTTTCCTCTACCACCACCTACACGACGTGGCCTGGCCTCTAGCCTCTCTCCACGTCGAGGGACTCTCTATCTACCATCCTGCTGGTAGAACTGCTCCTGCCCACCTCGATCTCTCTCTGCTCGCTCAACCCGCTTCCTCCTGAAGCAAAACTCCTCAAGATGCCCGTCTCTCTGACAAAACTCACAGTGATAGGTAGTCTTCTTGGGATATTGTTGTGGCTTAGGGTTCTTAGGCTTGGTGGTGTTGGGTGTAGCATTCTTGGTATGAGAAGGTCCAGGTAAGCAATCAAGAGAAGTGTGGAGAGTCTTAGGCTTTGGAACCCAGATCTGCTTCTTAGGTGGAGCCTTGGGCTGTTCTTGGAACACACCATCCTTGGGCTGACTATCCTTAAAGGACTCAGTGGAGTGAGTCTTAGGGTGTCTCTGTTCGGGAGTCATCTTACTCCACTCCACTGCACGGTTAATGGCGCTCTCAAAATCAGCCTTGGTATATGTGTAACCTACCCCAAAGCCATCCTGTCTCTTGAACTGCTGGATCATCATGCCGAGCTGTGGCTCTCTGGCACTAATCCAACTCAGGATAGAACGGAGGTAAAAGTTCTCATTCTGAACATCAGCTAGCTCCTCTCTCAAAGTAGCTAACACCTCCACCTGAGACAAACAGATCTCACACTCTTTATCAACTTCGACAGACTTCTCAGCTTTTAGCTTGATCAATTCCATTCTAATGGATAAGCAGTTCTCACAAACAGTGGATGGAACTGACAAGGTCTCAAGCTCTAGCTTAGTCTGCTCCAACTCACCTCTCACTCCAGCTAACTCGCTCAATTGCTCATCACTCTTGGCTCTCAGCTCAGCTATACTAGCTAAATGAGATGGGCAGTCTACACAAGGTGCGACAACAGTGGCATGAGCATCTTTTAGCTCCTGCTGAGCGCTTTCAAGCTCAGTGGCCAATGCATCTCTCTCATCTACTCTCTCTGTGTACCTGGACTTAAGAGTCGTCAGGTCACACAACAGCACCTCACAGTTAGGGCACTCACCACTATCACCCAAGTAAGGGGAAGAAGGCAGACTCTCAATCTTGCCATTTGCTGTGGCAAGCTCACTCTCAAGCTCATCTATCCTCTTCTTAGCCCCTCTAAGCAGTTTCTCCCTATACTTCAACTCCTGACTGTTCTGTTCTAGTAAATTAACAACTTCTTGTTCATAGGATGAAACCTTCTCATCGTCGTCATCGTCGGAGTCGTCGGAGGAGTCCTTTTCTTTCTTCTCCCCAAGAGCCATTGAGTAGAAGCTCATGTGGGATCTCCGGTTGTGATGTGAGCGACTCTTTGGCTTGTCCCCGAAGCCCATGAAACAGAGGTCCGCCGGATTGTCCCTATCCTTCTCTTTCCTGATCATGATATCTTCATCACCTGAACTTGAGGACGATGAGGAAGACGAGGATCTCTTGGAGTATCTTTTCTCCATCTCGGCGAAGAAGGTCTCGTCTCGCTTCTTGTTCTCACGCCTATAATCTTTTAGAGCCTTTCGAAAGAATCTTGTCTTGGGCTTTCCCTTTGTGGAGTTGTCGTGCTTGCCGGAGTTGTAGGAGTTGCCGCCGGTTCCCTTCTTGTAATTTTTCTGCTTGGGACAGTCGGCGATAAAATGACCTGGATCACCACACTCAAAGCATCCGGATTTTGTGCCGTGTCTCTTAAACATTCGCTTATCATAAACACGTCGCACCCGGTTGTTAAACAAGCACAGATCATCATCTCCTAGAGTATCAAGTTGTTCCTCGGAGATAGACATCAAGGAAAAAGCAGTACAACTCATGGCATTAGGATCAGCAGATGGTGTCGCAAGCGCCAGGGTCTTTGATCCAGAGTCACTGAGATTTGATCTCAACTGGATATCGACCTCTGTGGCCTTGAGCTTACTAAAAAGCTCTGCGATGGTCAAGGTATCATATGATGTGCTCTCAACAATAGAAGAAACCTTGATCTCCCATATCTTAGGGTCCAAGGTATGGAGTACCTTAAGCGCCTGCTCATGATCCGAGACCAGTTGATCACGCTCGGCCTTGTTAACGCGAAGCTTGTTAATGATCGATTGAAAACGACCAAACAAAGCCTCAACTGTCTCACCCGGCTTCTGTGAGAAATTTTCATACTCACGCCGATAGGTCTGATATAGTCTAGCCTTGACCTGAGCTGTCCCCTCATGATGTGCCTGGAGGGTAGCCCAGATCTCTCTAGCAGTGGTGAGATGGCTAACACGCTCGAACTCACTAGGACCTAGACCAGAAAATAAAATGTTCACCGCCTTACTATTATTTTGATGCTGGGTAATTTTATTTTCAGCAGTATCCGCAGCAATAGTTGTAATGGTGAAACTAGGATGAACACAAATCTCCCATATGTCCGAGCTCTGGCTCATAAGGTATGCTCGCATGCGAGTCTTCCAATAAGTATAGCCAAAAGCCTCTAGGGATGGGATTTTACCAGAAGACGCCATGGTCACTACCTAGGTTTTGAATCGGTTAAGATATTAGAAAAACCTAACCTTGCTCTGATACCACTTGTAGGACCGAAAGTAGCGACCAGAGGGGGGGTGAATGGGCGCCTAGAAAATTTTTGCTGAACTATATTTTAATTCCACCACCGAAAAGAACTTAACCAGACAAATAATATTTGTAAAGCAAATTTCAGGAATTAACGTTGTCTAGACTAAGAATAATTTGTATACCAATTAAAACGATATTAAAGATAAATATAAATACTGCAGTGAATAAAAATACCTAGATATATCAAGAAATATTTATATTGTAGTCTAGAACTAAAAAGTAATCAAATAAATAAAAACAAGGATCATCCAAGAATTAGTTTAGAAATAAACCTAAAATATTTCATATAAATCTAGAATGAAGATATTACTGTAACTAATAATAAATTTTTCTTTTTAAACGAGCAGATTAAAAATACTTAAATAAATAATACGAGATAAGTAATAGAAATTTAATAGATTAAAAATTTAACTGCAAGAATAATTTTTATACTAATACAATAAAAACTAACAGATAAAGATACTACGAAATACTAAATCAGATTTAATTTAATCAAGAATAAAGGTAGATTTAATTTAAAACGCTGAAAAATAGTAGATTAAGAAAAACTAATCTGCGTCGCTCGTGGATGTTATGCGCGTGGGTCCCGCAATGCTTGTTGATTCCCGTGCAACAGAGAAACAAAATTTCAGCGCGTGAATACAATTTACCGAGCGGCTATCGCCGGTGCGTGGGACCCGCAAGCTGCTTCTGTTGCGCCAATCTGAGGACCCGCATGCGAACTGCTGCACTCCCATGGGCCCCGCCGGCTGTACGTCACGCAGAAGAAGAAAAGCTTCACGCCGGTGCTGTCTCTTGCCTGTTCGTCACGCGGAAGGAAGGAGCAGCCTTCAGGCCACCGCAGGAACACGTCGAGGGCCCCACGCACTGCAGGGCTAGTTTGCTGTGAAACAATTCCGCCGGAGAAGAACCACGCCAGAGAAGGAAAAATTCGACGGTAATAAAATTTTGTGGACTGTAGTTTTGTAGATTGATCTAATAGAAACAGTCATCTATCCCTAAGGGGATAGGGGCCTATTTATAGGCAAATCCTAATACATGAAAAGACTACTTTACCCTCAGGTAAATAAATTGACTCTAAAATAAATTCCAAAAATTACTAAAAAATTCTTAGAAAAATTAACTGACTCGAATAAAAATATTCTAAACTTAAAAACTAAATATTAATATCCTAAAAAAGAATTAATGATAGATTGTCAGTTTTACGCCGAAACTGACAAAGCGTCCACCGTCTTCGCACCGGGTACCCGGATTGGGCCGACCCGACCCCGCAGCTCCCTCAGCCCGGCAATCGCTCGCCGCCCGTGTACCTGAGTCAAACCCAGTCAATAGACTAGTAGATCATCTGTCGCTCCTAGCCATGTACCCGGATTGGGCCAGCCCGACTCCGCAGCTCCTTCAGCCCGGCCGTCACTCACTGCCCGTGTACCTGAGTCACATGCGCCTCAGACTCGGCAGGTCTTCATCATCTTCCTTCCTTTGACTTCCGTTGACAATCACTCATCATATCTAGAATATCAAAACCATATTCTTCAACATGGTTTCTCAGGGGTTGTTTTACATAAACATCTTTGCCTATGAAGCCATTAAGAAAAGCACTTTTGGCATCCATTTGATAGAGTTTGAAACCACGGGATGCCGCAAATGCAAGTAAAATCCTAATGGCCTCAAGACGAGCAACAAGCGCAAAGGTTTCAGTAAAATCAATCCCTTCTAATTGAGAATAACCCTGAGCTACAAGTCTAGCCTTGTTTCTAACTACAGTCCCATCCTCCCCTTGTTTGTTTTTGAAAATCCATTTTTTCCAATGAAATGAACATTTGGTGGAGGATCAACTAAAGTCCAGACTTGATTTCTCTCAAAATTTTCAAGTTATTCATGCATGGCATTGATCCAACTAGAATCAGAAAGTGCATTACTAACATCCAAGGGCTCAAAAGAAGCAACAAAAGCAGAATCAATGAAATGACCATGAGAACGTGTTACCCTTTGACAAAGCTCACCAATGATCTACTCGGGAGGATACATCCTTTGAACATGGTGTGGAGCCTCGCGGCGGGATGCAGTCTCTCCCTCAACTTGTGCGTTCGAGTGGTCCAAGATGACCGATGCTGAGGTAGTTGCTTCGTGACCTTGTGCCGAAGTGGTCGAAGCGGGGTCGGCTTCGGGGGTTGATGTCGAGGGTAGTAGGGGTTCATCCTCGAAATCTTCGGGATCTTCTTCTTCGAAGATGGTCTATTTCATGTCGTGTTCATTTGCCTGTTCAAGAGCAGAACTAACAGAGGGGGTCGATTCATCAAAAGTCACATCACATGACTCGATAACAGTGTTAGTCTCCAAATTATAAAAACGATAAGAATGACCATGTGTAGTGTAACCCAAAAAGATCCCGTTAGAAGAACGTGACTCAAATTTGTCCAAATTACCATGTTTTAGGATAAAGCAACGACAGCCAAAAACTCGAAGATGAGTAACCTTTGGCTGTCTCCCAAAACATAGCTCATAAGAAGTTAAGTTCAAAATTGAGCGCATGAAAATTCGGTTTGAGATGTAGCATGCAGTATTCATGGCCTCAGCCCAGAATTTTCTAGGAGTCCTATGCTCATCGAGCATCGTCCTAGCCATCTCAACCAAAGTGCGGTTCTTTCTCTCAACAATGCTGTTTTGTTGAGGAACCCGTGGAGCAGAGAATTGATGTTCTATGCCATGCTCCATGCAAAAGTCAACAAAGAGATTGTTCTTGAACTCAGTGCCATTATCACTTCGAATAAATTTCAATGCACTAGGGAGTTCAGTGAAAAGTCTCAAAGCCAAGCTCCGAAAGTGTGAAAACACTTCATCCTTGCTGGCAAGAAAGAAGACCCAAGAGTAGCGAGAGAAATCGTCGACAATGACTAACACATACCACTTGCCGCCTAAAGAACTAACCCGAGAAGGACCTACGGTGTCCATGTGGAGAAGTTCTTCAGGTTGTTCAGTCATCACTGTGGTGACTAGCGAATACGAAGCGGCAATCATTTTTCCATGTCGACAAGGAGCACAAACTAAATTCTTCTCAAACTTGAGCTTGGGCAATCATCGGATCAGACCTACGACACTCAGCCGAGCGAGCAACTCAAAGCTCATATGCCCTAGTCTCCTATGCCACTTCCAAAGCTCAGAAGTAGAATGTGCAACAAGACAATGAGAAGAGCCAGATGACTCGGAAAAATTAGCTCCAAAAACTCTCCCAACTCTAAAGATCTTACACACCACAACGCCATCAGAATTGAGTATTTGCGAAGTATCGCGATGGAATCGCACTTCGAAGCCCTCATCAAGCAACTGAGATACAGAAAGCAAATTGTATCCTAGGTTTTCAACCAAAGCAACATCTTTGAGAGTGAAATTCGAGTTAATTCTTACCACACCTTTACCTTTCACACTACTCCTTCGATTGTTGCCGAAGGTGATATGTTCCCTTTGCTTGGTTGTGGTGAGGCTGGAGAACCATGCTGCATCTCCGGTCATATGGCGCGAACAACCGGAGTCCATGATCCACGTGCCCTTCAAACCTCGGTCTACCGTCTACACATGATAAGAGAATCTTGATCGCTTAGTGCTGGGGTGAGTGAAAATATGACGAGGCATCCAGCACTGAGTGATACGAGTAGTAGGCACAGTAAAAGTAGACTGTCTACGCACAGGATAATCAGAATGATGCAAAGTGCGAGGTCTACCTATATGCAGTGATCCAAAAGCATGACAAGGTCTTATACCCTGACGAGGTACAAAGCTACTCACCCGGGGTCTACCACCATATGGAACATGGTAAACACCTCGAGGAGCAAAATCTCTCCGAGAAGCACGAGGAGCCTCGAAAACAGGACGAGAGTAGAACTCAGACTCATGCATACCTAAAGATGGGTAATGCATGTCCTGGAAACTCATCGCCTGAGAGCGTCGCTCATCCTTGATACGACGAAAACAGAACCCAACCAAATGACCCGCCCGCTGACAGTAGGAACAATGAAAAACTCTCCTAGGGGCACTCTCATGGGTCATAGGAGCAACTCTCACAGGCTCCTTGGGCTTCTGCTGAGTGGTTTTCTTGGGAGGGATTTTCTTAGCAGGAGGAGTGGTTTTCTTTGGAGTCCGGGTAGGCTTTTTGGCTGATGGAGTGTCTAACAGAGCTCTCTCTTTCTCTAAGGTAGTGGGTGAGGTAAAAACAGTTTTGTTCTCACTGTCTGAAGGAATCCTCTCAAAACCCAATCCCAGAGCTAACCCTGCTTTGTCAGCACACATCTTGGTTTTGGCCAAGAGCAAGTCCATCCTACCCTTTCCCTCAGTGCATTTGTTAACCACAGAAAGAAAGTACTCATTCTCAGTCATAAGGTTCTCAGCTTGCTCTCTAACAGTGCCTAGCTGGTCCTTAAGGGTTATGCAAGTGTCACAAACAGGTTGCACATCCTTAGAACTACCGGCCCTCTCCAATCTAGCCTCTAAATCCTGAACATGCTTATCCCGTAAATTAATGCTATCACGCAATAAGGGACAGTTCATGCATTCATTTAAAACATGAGGACTAGAATCCACCAACAAAAGCTGCTTCTGTGTAGTCTCAAGCTCAGAAAGAGTTTGAGCATGCACATAACGCAACTGAGCAAGCTCACCCATGACAACAGTGCAAGATTCACATTCAGCATCATTAACCCTAGACTTAAGCATGGCATAATCAGTAGAAATAGATTCTAGCCTAAGTCTAAGGTTTTTTCTATCTTTAGCGGCTTGCACAAGTAATCTATCCTGACCAAGAACTACTTCATTCAGCTCATCTAGTTTAATTGAAAGTTGGTCATAGGATAGAGGTACCTTAGAGGAGTCAAGCTCATCGTCGCTGTGATCGTTGTCGGCCATGAAGCAAAGGCCGGTGAAATCTTGTCCCTTCTTGTCGCAAGAGCGGACTTCCCTCTGAGGACTTCAATCAGCTTTGCTAAGTCAGTGCAGGCTCCGCACACTAGGTGCCTTCGAGCAGGCTTCACACTACAGACTTCGCAAGAGCATACTTCCCTTTGCGGGCTTCGACCAAATACTCAGCGACAACAACTAGTGTTGGGCTTCGTACTTTGAAGGTCTAAACGCACACAAAACAGACTTCGCTAAGGGCTTCGACACGGGAAGAAAAACGGGCTTCGATCAGTGCTTCATTAGTAATCAGAGAGGTCTAGCCTCCAGTTTACACAGAACGAACACACACTGAAAAACACACTTCTCCCAAACACGCTTCGCCCAAACAGGCTTCTCACACACCTCTCCAGAAAAGCTCACAAGAAATTGGAGTACAGAGAAATCGAAGCATGCAGTGAAGTATGCATACAAGCTCAAGCAGTAAATGAACACAGAGTCAAAGCTTCAATGCTTGAATAGGGAACACAAAATGAACTCACAGATCTGAATACACAGTATGTGGTGGCTAGTACATGATGAAATGATGAAATGATGAAAGCCATTAAAATATCTCCCTCTTGGGCAAAAACTCATAAAAACAAAGCATTTTGGCAGAAACATCTCAAAGCATGATGAAATGATGAAAGACATTACTCCCCCATAACCAAGCAATCCAAAAGCCAAAGCATCATGTAAACTATTTATCCCTCTTTGACAATGCAGGCATCAAGGAGATAAAATGATGCAACGAGGGGAGTGAGGGTAAAGCAGAGATGCGAGCTTCTGAAACATGAGCAACTCCAATTACAGTACAAACAAGCATTTGCCTTGAATATTGTCTAAAAGTATTGTATGACAAACTCAGATAAATACCATCTAAACAAAAGGCATGAGCAAGCATTTTCAAATTTTAGCAAATAAAAGCATCACTACTCAGACTAGCATACTAAACATGGCAAGACATGAGATGCAAAAGCTAGCAAAATACTAACCAGATAAGCATATCCCACTTCAAAGATATTCAACAAACATGATATGCAATGAATTTTAACTTTTCATTTTTGTGCTAGGGGTTACATACATGTCAACCTTATGTTAAATCAGTTCGGAGCCATGGCGCATCATCTCAACTATATTAAAGCGGCAATTCATTCGTTTGTCCGCAGCTTCCTTCCAACCGACGCGCGGAGCATGCAACTCCCCTCCCCACGCGACAACCGCCTCCTTCCCATGCTGCCATGCCCATGGCCCACGCGCACAACATTTCTTCTCCTCCTCCCTCCATTCCCCACCAGCCACCACTCCCTCTTCATGCGGAAATGCCGCTCCCCACCCACCCTCCTTCCCTCTCCGCGCAACGGATTTGGTCTGCTAGGGGCCACCTCCGGTCACTTCCTCGCGTCACCACACCACCTCCCTTGCCTCCCCTGATCTCTGCTCCTCCCTGTCACTGATGCCGCACCCCTTATCCTCCGCTGTCACGTGCCGCCGGTCGCCCCACGCTTTACACCCATGCCCTCGGTGACCCTGGTGCCAGATCTGACCATCCAGTGCTTGGCGGGCTGACCGAGAGCACTACGAGGACAACGCCGCAACCACCAGTGCTGTAGGTAAGCTTGATTCCTCGGAGCCTGTCACCCATTGGATGCTGCTTGGCTCTACTCTGGTTTGGTTTCTGTGGTCACGCGAGTTGATCCCCGGTGTGGTGTCTAGGGTTTTGAATTTCTATGAAACTTTTTGATGTGATCCGGTTTGCCTACTTTGGGTAACTCAAATCGTCGCTGCCTCTGACCTACACCATTTGTGCTATTTTGGGTTGCTCTCACTAACCTACCAAAGATCCACTCTTCCCCATTTTGATGTGGATGATTTTCATTCATTTTTGGCGGTTGCTGGTCAAGAGGATTACAACAAGATGAGGCCTCTTAGCTATAGGGGAACCCATTCTAATATGTGGTTGCCTTGTATGGTAGTTTAATACCTATATTCTTAGCACCATCTGCAGATTAAGAACCAAATGACTAAAAAGTTAGTTGTCTTTTTCAAAAAGTGATGTTTGGTTTGGAGTGCACCTATTGCGCAGGAAGCAGAACTACTTGTAAACATTAAGCAGCATGTCCTGGTGTCGGAGCATCAGCACCTGATGCCTGAGCAGAAGAAGAAGACATTGTTGGAGTGATACATTGTGAAAGAAACATGTCTGACATGATATTTGAATTGATTTGAGCATAACCTTTTGATGTTTCATAGTGATACACTGTGAAAGAAACTATAGTTTAACTGATTCTTACTGACTGTTGTAAGTTTACAATGTAAACTTGGACCGTTACATTTAGCTTCAACAATGTTTCATGGTTTTACCCCAACTGGAAAATCCATCACACAAATTTGCAGAACATACGATGTTGTTGAGTAAATTCTTTGTTAGCTAATATGCAGAACTGACATATTTACTGAGCATAAAATAGGATAGAACTATCAATTCAATTTTGTATTTTGGATAACGGATTCAAATGGTGTTTGATATAGTTGTTTGATCAACATAGGGTGTTCCTGATCGAGTGAACGATAAGGTTTTTATGGGAATGTGTTTGTATGTATTGCTTATTTTAGAAACATTTGAGGAGTCTAGATGGACGGATTAGAAATGAGCTGATGTTTAACCAAAATAAAATATGACCCCAAAGCATCGAAGTTGTACTATATAAGAAAGTTTTGGTGGTATTTTAGATCTGAACTATTTTAACTGGTTTGTCACTGTACCCATTTCTAAAACATGTGTTCAAAAGAAAAATGCTGCCCTCGGAAATGGTGGCTTGGGTAGACTTGCATCTTTCTTTTTGGATTCAATGGCAACGCTTAATTTTCCTGCTTGGGGTTATGTCCTGAGGTACCATTATTGCCTGTTCAAACAACGCATCACCAAGGATGGCCAAGAAGAAATTGCTGAAGATTGGCTTGAGGTACCATCTAGAATATACACAAGCTTCGGTCAAAATCAATTTCTCTAGCTCTTTCTGATGAGCTGCATTGTTTATCTTTTTTTTCAGAAGTTTAGCCCATGGGAGATTGTCAGGCATGACATTGTATACCCAATCAGATTTTTTAGCCACATCGAGATTTTGCCAGGTGGATCGTAAGTACAAGTTAAACTTTTAGAAAATGCTAGTTAATAGTTCATTTTGTGTGAGGAATATTTTATAAATGCAGAGAGTAATTCTTATAATATCCCTCTTAGAATAATTCATACATCTAACACACTATCAGGTTTATGTCCTATCTGTTAATATAGTCATATTACTGAAGATAACTCTCTCTCTCTACAACTATGGAGTTGTAAATAAACTAAGAAAATAAAAATATGCGCTTTCTTAGTTGAAGATTAACTATTTTCCCTTCTGACATTGAAACAAAGTTGTAGGAATGATAGGAATAAGTTATGTATCTGAAAATATGATTCAACATAAATATTGTATATCCTTTGAACATATTCAACATATTTTCTCTTCATTTCCTCAGGAATGCTTTCAGCAAAATTTCGAAGAGGATCAAGTTATGCATCACTGTATTCTAAAGCTTCTAGATTGTGCTGATGAAATGCATCTTGATACTTCAAGCTATGATATGTTTACAATTTCTCATAGGTTGTACCTATTAAATCAAAGTCAACTTTAGATATTTTCTTAACATTTTTCTGCTCACCCACCTAGGTTCACACAACATTTTGGTACCGATCCACTTGTAAATAATAGGACATAATTAGGCTGAGTCCACATTGTACTTCATAAAATTATTCTGGTTGTACGACTTAGATTATTTGTAATATGTGATTCCTTTAGTTTTAACCTTATGTTATTTGTAATTTTATTTTTCTTTCGTGTCTTGGTTCTATTTCTCTATATAAAAGTTTTGAACATTGTTATGAACTATCAATATAAGCCAGTGTTATCAGGTATTCTTCATTAAAATAAGGTTTCGTTGCAAAGCACGGGCATCTGACTAGTAATTATTTATGTATGAAGATGCCGACGCAAGAGGGAGTGCTTACTGTCTTCGGAGATCAGGCCACTATGCGGAGAGTAGAATATGTTCATTGCCCCCCTCTTGACCCGAGACAAGTGAACAACGTACAAGGCAACCCGAAAGATATTTTTGCTTCAGGTGAACCTTCGAAGAAGTCCTTCCCAAGACCCAGCCCTGAAGGAGAGATTGTAACGAAGGTTATTGTCAAAGATGGCAAAGACTATTCATTTCAGTTCGGCAAGGATTTGCCTCCAGAGGTCGCTACTTCGTTAGAAAAAGTAGTTGAAGAAAATTTAGATGTATTTGCATGGTCTGATGAGGACATTCCCGGAGTCAGTCGGGATATTATTGAGCATAGCTTACTTGTGAACCCGAGGGTTCGGCCTATCCAACAAGGACTCCGGAAGTTATCTGTGGAGAGGGCCATTGTTGGGGGAAATTGCTTCATTTTCAGGACTTAGAGATTAATAACTCGAAGGTTCTGTAAAGCTTCGAAGCTGGTGGGCGCTTGTTCGAAGGCAGAGGTGTCAAGCCGAAGGGTGCTTCGATACAAAGTCCTGATAAGCCCTTCGAATGGAAGATGAAGGCTCCGAAGCTGAGCGACAAGATTGATAAGATGTTTGGCTTATCCATCTATCTTATAGGTCTTTACCCTTTATAACCTTGTTTCTGGCACCGAATAGTTTCCACTATGTCGGTTGTAATCTAGGGGTAATTAGGTATTTTCCTTAGACATTTTTACCTATAAATATCCCCCTTTATACCCTGTAACAAGGATCGGAGACAAAGCTATTCGATACACATATTCGAACTGCTCGAGCTGTTATCCAACATGGAGGCTTGAGACAGTCCTTAAACACAAACTCTCTGTTTGTTCGTTCTTGATCTCAGAGAACCTGTTGGTGTAAACTTTTACGCCAACAGTTGGCGCCGTCCGTGGGGATCCAAGTTCTAGAAGCTTGTTCTCTACCGCTGACTGCACTTCAAAGAACACTTACAGAGGGAGCCTCAGAGCCTCAGGATTCCGTGCACCCTTCGGTTAAGGGCTTCTTAGTGCAGCTCGAAGGCCTTCACTCGGCTTCCCAGGTCGTTCGAAGTCCTTGGTCTCCAAACCTCTTCGTGACTAGCTATGCCTCCGAAGCGAATCCAAGCTTCGGGCCCTCTCCGAAGGTCCATTCGGACCGCAGGAGCCAGACCCTCAGCTGCTCCAGCGATTCCCACGGAGACAGCTGGGCGTCGGGTGCCCAGGGGTCCTCGGGCTCCTCCTACGGTGCTTCGGACTGATTACATCAGCTCCCAAGACCCGGAGGTGTCCTCCGGCGAAGACGAAGACCTTCTTGGAACCGAGGCTACTCAACTAGCAAGGCTTCAGGAGGAAGTGGCCAGGTGGAGGCAAGAGGCCGCCGATCGCCTCCGCACCCAAGCCTCCACCGGGACTCCAGAAGGGCCTCAAGACGGTGGTGCTCGCAATCTCCCAGAAGCTACCCAAATCCCGGAGGAGGCCGAGAACGCATCTTTCGATGATGAGTCTCTGCTGCATTCAGACTTGCAAAGGGTGCCCTTCGATCCCAGATTCAAGGCCTCGAAGTTGCACAAATACTCCGGTGGGTCAGACCCCGGAGAATTCGCCCGCTCATATGCCCTGGCAATAGAAGCAAGCGGAGGGGTGCGAAACACTATGGAAAAATGTTTCCCCCTCGCTCTTGAAGGCATGGCATTCCGATGGTTCTGGTCCCTGAAGCTAGGATCGATCAACTCCTGGGAGCAACTGAAAAAGAAGTTTGTGAGCAACTTCCAGGGTACCTTCGTGGCCCCGATGTCCACAGGGAGTTTGTTTCAAGTGAAGCAGCGGGCGGAAGAAACACTCCGGGAGTACTTCACGTGCTTCGCCCACACCAAATCACAGATTAAGGGTCTGTCTACCTCTTCGATAGTCGATGCCGCCCGCGAAGGAGTGCTGAACCCCGACCTCCTTAGCAAACTCCATCGGAAGCCAGTGACGTCTGTGGCGCGGCTGATGGCATACTTCGAACAGTATGCCAAGGCGGAGGAAGGCTGTCTTCAGCGAGCCGGAGCACCACCGCCCACCCTCCGAGAAGTCAAGATGGAGCCTGAAGCCTCGGCTCCTCTACAACCCCCTCAAGATAACCGCTTTAGAGAGCACAAGCGAGGGAAGAAGCATTTCCGTTCGGAGGTGCTAAACATTGCACCTTCTGCTTCGAAGGTTCCTGCCAATTTTCAGCAGGCGCAGAACTTCAAGGATGGAGCACCGAAGCCTCAAGAAAGGGCACCTGGCAGGCGCCAGAGTTTTTTCTTTTGCGTGCATGGCGACAATAGGAGCCATGACACGAAGGATTGCAAGGCAGTGTTGGCCCTTCGGGGCGAATACCTCGGGCGAAGTACCGGGCGGGGTGCTTCGGATCGAGCCCCACCAGCGGCACGGTCGGAACCTGTGAAGGTCGCCTTGGTTTCACAATCTCCCCCTTGATGAGTGCATTGATAACCCCAAGCAAAGACATGATGAAGGATTGTGTTAGTGAAGGGTTGTGTGCATCGAAGGGTTCGGTGTAAAATTGAGGATTGAGTGTCGAGGGTTTTGGTGGTACGTCATGTTCTTGTTTTGGCTTGTCTTGGATGTGCAGGGTGGAGATGCTGACCAACTGTTGATGGCAAGTGATCGAGGGTAAAGCGGGGAGCTCGATGCCGAAGGATCAGGGAGTCCGGGCAAAGTTTGAGAAAATCTCAAGAGTGTACGAAGAGACTGAGCGAGACTTGGACGGATGGGTGGTTGTGACTGTGTGATGACCGGGTCTGCGAGAGGGAGGCCAGGGCAAGCATTCAGGTGGCTCGAGGACATCGAGAGCGGAAGTGGCTTGCTGCCGCTCAGAGTCGGAAAGTGGTGTCATGAGTCGAAGGGTTGAGAGGCTTTGTCGGTTTTTGCTGAAAACCGTCACAAATCTAGTTTTGTTAATTTCAATAGTTATGAGTCCTTTTTTTAGTGTTGAGTCATTGTGTAATAAACTAGGTTTAATTTTAGTAAGTGTCTAGAGAAATTGTACTCCTTTAGTATATTTTTCAGAATTTCTTAATTCTGAAAATATATTACAAGGTATAGGACCTTTATGTAATATTTTAGTTCTAGAGGGTTCTTTTCAAAAAATACCCCCCATGGCTGGCCTATAAATAGAGGACCATATCCATGGGCAGGTGGCTATTCTTTTTGGCTGAACCATATAGCTTTTTATCAAATTTGTGCTGAGATTTTCTGCTGGCTTCATCAATCTGTCATTACTATTCACAATCTGAAACTGCACACTATCCAGCGAGAGAACAGTGTATGCGCAGGTATGTCCCTGATCTGGATTCAGTTTTTGGTAGGCTATTTCTGATGATTTCTCTACAGAACATGATTTTGATGTCTATGTAACTTTTGTTGTGGATGATTTGAATGTTCCATTTTTGAAAGTTTCTAGTGATTTCTACAATATCTTCTTGATTCTTTTGCTAATCAAAAGAGGCATCTCAGTTCTGGAAATGAAATCTGCCTCCAGTGTTTCAGTTTTGGGTAGCCCTCTACATGTATGATGAAGTGTTGCTTCTACTTTTCATCAGCATCTTGGCTGTTTTATTTTGACTGATCTTCTATAGTTGAGGGAGTAATTACTTGTTGATAGTGCTACTGAATTTGATTACACATGATCTGAAAGTTTAATTAGATATTGTTAAGTGGATTGCTTATTCTGTTTTGCTGATGTTTCCACAAAAAAACTACAGTTCACCTTCTTGATATGTTGGCTGGCATTCACTATGGTTCAGAATCAGATCCTTAAGAATGTCATTGATGATTTGAATTGAAAGTGTACTGAAGTTTGTTATGCTCATCATCTGATTTGAATTTAAACTATTTGCTGAAAACTCTCTGAAAATTTACATTCAGTTTCTCAAACAATTCAGGTTGGATAAATACTATTCATCATCTAGTTTTTGGCATTTGATCTGAATTGAATTGATTCACATGAATCTTTCTGATGTAATTTCAGTTCTGAATCTGAAGTTTGAAATTGTGCTCCTACTTTTCATCAGGAATTTCTGCATACAAATTTGATCATATTTCTATTAGAGTCTAGGTAGTTACTATTTCTCATTTAGGATGTTTCAGATTGTGAAGTTGTAGTTTTGAATTTCTGTTTAGATTCTAAATTGAAAAGAATAGTTGCTGCAATTTGTTTTCTGCTCTGAATGAGATTGATTGTAGACTAATCGAGTTCAAAACTCCTGATAATTTTGTTCATGTCAGTTTGCTGCGTGACATCTTTGCCTAGGTTCATTTCAGAAAACCAAAATTAGGTGATCTGTTCATCATTCTACTATATTCAGAATTAGTAAGTGTTCTCATCTGAAAAGTGTTTGAATAGTTTGTGTTTGATATAACCAACTAAATTGATATTCTGAATTATGTTCTCAGGTTTAGATATTAGTGTTCAGAACAGATTTACTCTCTGAAAATTCTATCCAACTTTAGTTTTGCTGAAAACTGAAATCTGAATTCAAAATTGTTTTACTATTCTGTTTTCTCCTCTGAATTGAAAGTAATTGAATCAGTTTAGAAGTGGTATGATGTGTTCGTATTTTACAGTTTGGAGACAGAACTTAACATGTGTATATGTTTTCAACTGTATATGAATTATGTTTTCCATCGATGATTCATTGGTTGATCTTCTAGATGTTAGAGATATATTATATTGTATAAGGGCTTATTTGTAAAGCTTTCCTTCTCTTGTACTATTGCCCTTTGGGCCCTTCTCTTGTACATATTTGCCCTATGGGCCCTTTGGAATGGATTGCAGCCAATTCATCACCTGGTATTAGAGCTAGGGTTTCTAGCCCCTCCCCTCCTCCTGATCCCGCCGCCGGCGAGCCCTCCCCGCGCCTGCTCCCGTCGCTGCGCGCCAAATTCAGCCGCCGTGCGCCTACTCCAGCCGCCGCGCGCCTGCTCCCGCCGCGCGCCTGCTCGCGCGTGAGCTCGCGCCGCCGCATGCCTGGCCGGGCATGAGCTCGCGTCGCCGCGCGCCTGCCCGGGCGTGAGGTCGCGCCGCCGTGCGCCTGTCCTCCTGCTCGGGCCCGCCCCTACCTGCGCTTGCAGGTCCGGCAGTTCGGCCGCTCTCCTCTCCTCGCCCTCTGCTCGTGACGGGTAGAGAGGCCCAGAGCTCCTCCCCTGTTTTCTCCCCTGCTTTTTGAGACAGATTGCCAAAAAAAAGAAGCAAAGGTTTCTCACCATGACTGCTCTTTGTCCTCCCGTTCCTGTACCTTCTACACCTACTTCAACTCCAGGACATGTTACTCAGGGTGGCACAACTGCCGCTCTCTTCTGCCGCTACTGCAAGTCTAAGACTCATGAGATTGAGCAGTGTCGAAAGCGGCCCTCTCACCGGTGGGGCGGCTCGAGTACCTCAGGTGGTTCTCGGGGTTCTTCTCAGTCGCCTCCAGATTGGGTCCTTGAGCTCACCAGACGGATGGATCGTCTGGAGCGTCGTGTTGCCTCTTCAGATCGAACTGTGGTATCTTCTGTCGCCGCTCAGTCTCCTCAGCTACCACAGCCAAGTACTCAGTCATCTTGGATTCTTGATTCTGGCGCCTCTTTTCACATGACACATGACTCTACTCATCTTAGTTCCTTGAGTTCGCTTCCTTTTCCTGTGTCTGTTAAGACAGCTGATGGTACTCCTCTTCCTATTGCTCATCATGGCATTCTTAGCACTTCCCATTTTCATGTGCCATCTGTTGCTCATGTACCTCAACTTCTGATGAGGACATCGCTGCCATTGATACAACCACAACAACAGCCAACACTTCACCGCTTACACCTAAGCAAGGACCAATGACACGCGCCCGTGCACGTGAACTTAATTATCTGGTGAACTCGTTCCTAGCTGTTCAAATTAATTATTTTTCCAATGGGATACTATTAAAGCCTTGTGATGACTTTATTATCCTTAAGTGCTTAGGAATTGAACCAACTAGGAGTGGAGAAGGCAACAATGCAATAAATATTCGTGCACCCGAAGGGACTCTTGTAACTGCAGAAATCCAAGATTAAATGGAGCATATCTTTCAACTCCCAAGGTTGTTTAATGCAAATAAGTACTTGTTGGAAAGGTCTCTTCGTCTGCTTTCCAACGGATCAAGAATCAATGGCAGAGGACAGACGAAACGTCCAGAAACTGCTGAAGAACGCTCGTGACTCCATCCTGAGTTTCTAGTTTTCCCTTTAAAAGCAAGTGGTAGCCACAAAAGAACTCGGGTTTTGTTTTGATGTAAGTTAGCTGCTGCTACTTCCTTGTAACGCGCGTGTCGGCTAGACCGCCCGATTACTTGAATCAAAACTCCAACTTCTATCACATCCGTGAGTGTTTGCTTGTCATCTTGTTCTTGCTTGTTCTTCGATTGCTTGCAGGTTCAAGGCTGTTCTTGGCACGGCAAGAACAGCAACAACCGGAGTCGGTGTAACTATCGCTAAGGCGCAGCACCCTTGTGGTTGTTGTAGTCGGGTAGCACAACGTCGATCTCCACTCCCAAATCGTAGTTATCAGGAAACGGTGTACCTGTCGCTCAAGGTGCCACACCATCTTGGTTGTGGTAGTCGGGCAGCCAACGTCGGCTTCCACCAAATTCACCACATCCTCCATCTCTCATCGAAAGATCGGGCTCCCCCCGTACCCGTCGGGTCTATTAACTTCACTTGCAGCTTATTTCTGCTGGCCAGATTACTGATCATGGTTGCCGTATCATTCTTGATTCTGATTCTTGTTCTGTTCAGGATCGTCGCACCGGGAGTCTAGTTGGTTCTGGCCACCGGCTCCATGATCCTCCTCGCCTCTGGGAGCTTGACTGGCTACATCTTCCTCCCATTTCTACTTCGTGCTATTCGACTTCTACTGTTGATGCTACTCCTTTTGTCGTCTCCACCTCCATTAGCTTTGCTCAATGGCATCATCATCTAGGTCATATGTGTGGGTCCCGTTTGTCATCTCTTGTTACTAGTGGAGTTCTTGGGAAGGTTTCTGGTGATACCTCCCTCTCTTGTATGGGTTGTAGACTTGGCAAGTAGATACAACTTCCGTATTCTGCTAGTCAGACAGTGTCCACTAGACCTTTTGATCTCATTCACTCTGATGTATGGGGCCCTGCTCCCTTCATTTCGAAAGGGGGACATCGATATTATGTGATCTTTATTGATGATTTCTCTCGTTTCACATAGATATATTTCTTGGAGTCCCGTGCTCAGGTGCTTACTGCTTATCAAGCCTTTGCTACGATGGTTCGCACTTAGTTTGACTCTTCCATTCGTGTTTTTCGTGCTGACTCTGCTGGCGAGTATCTATCCCGTTCTCTTCGTCAGTTTCTTTCTGAGCAGGGCACTCTTCCTCAGTATTCGTGCACTGGTGCCCACGCTCAAAATGGTGTGGCCGAGCGTAAGCATCGTCACCTTCTTGAGACTGCTCGGGCACTATTACTTGCCTCCTCTGTTCCTCCTCAGTTTTGGGCTGAAGCTGTATCTACTGCTGTTTACCTTGTAAACATTCAGTCCTCTATCACTCTTCATAGTGTCACTCCACTTGAGCGTCTCTTTGGTCGACCGCCTCAGTATAGCCACCTTCGTTCCTTCGGTTGTGTTGCCTTTGTTCTTCTCCAGCCTCGTGAGAGGACAAAGCTATCGGCATAGTCGGTTCGGTGTGTCTTCCTTGGGTATGACTCCGAGCGTAAGGGATATCGTTGTTGGGATCTGATTGCTCATCGCATTCGGGTTTCCCGTGATGTTACCTTTGATGAGTCTCGTCCTTTTTTCTCCGATGCTCCCTCCTCTCATGAGTTGATTGATTTTCTTGACTTAGTTTGGTCTTCGTCTGACTCCTCGTCATCATCCTCTCCTCCTTGTTCTTCACCACCACCATCCACTTCACCACCTCCTTCTCCACCACTACCTCCACGTCCTCCCATTCTCTATCACTATACTCGTCGTCCGCTTCCTTCACCACCTTCCACCTCTTCTTCCCCTGTGCCTCATGAGTCTTCATACTGTGCACTCTCTCTTTCTGAGCCTTCCACATATCGAGATGCTATTGCTCATCCTGAGTGGCAATTTGCTATGGATGAGGAGATTGCTGCTCTTGAGCGTACCCGCACTTGGGATCTTGTTCCTCGTCCTCCTTCTGTTGTTCCGATCTCGTGCAAGTGGGTCTACAAGATTAAGACTCGCTCTGATGGCTCTCTTGAGCGCTATAAAGCGCGTCTTGTTGCTTGTGGTTTTCAGCAGGAGTATGGTCGTGACTATGAGGAGACCTTTGCTCCTGTTGCGCATAGGACCACCGTTCATACTCTTATTGCAGTGGCCTCTGTTCGTCGGTGGACTATCTCTCAACTTGATGTGAAGAATGCATTTCTTCACGGCGAGCTGCATGAGGAGGTCTATATGCATCCACCTCCTGGCTATCCTGTTCCCGATGGCCATGTATGTCGTCTCCGCCGTTCTCTCTATGGCCTCAAGCAAGCCCCTCGTGCTTGGTTTGAGTGTTTCACCTCGGTTGTCACTGCTGCTGGTTTTGTTGTTAGTCAGCATGATCCTGCTCTTTTCGTTCACACTTCCCCCCGTGGTCGTACCCTTATTCTTCTCTATGTGGATGATATGCTCATCACGGGGGATGATTCTGAGTATATTGCATTTGTTAAGGCTCGTCTCAGTGAGCAGTTTCACATGTCCGACTTGGGTCCTCTTCGCTATTTTCTTGGGATTGAGGTCACATCCACACTTGACGGCTACTACCTCTCCCAGAGGAAGTGCATTCATGATCTTCTTGATCGTGCGGGTCTTACTGATCACCGCTCTATGGACACTCCTATGGAGCTTCACACTCGTCTTCGTGCCACCGACGGTGTTCCTCTTGAGGATCCCACTCGCTATCGTCACCTCGTCGGTAGTCTTGTCTATCTTGGCATCACTCGTCCGGACTTTTCTTATGTCGTTCACATCCGGAGTCAGTTCATGTCCACTCCCACT
The DNA here is from genome assembly GCA_019279435.1 of Zizania palustris. Classification (NCBI taxonomy): domain Eukaryota; kingdom Viridiplantae; phylum Streptophyta; class Magnoliopsida; order Poales; family Poaceae; genus Zizania; species Zizania palustris. Next base: position 47,364,854 of record JAAALK010000288.1, on the reverse strand, counting down.
AGTGTCCACTATAGTCATCTCCTTCGCGTCCTTTGATACCTTCGTGGCACTATCGACCGACATTTGTTTTTCTCTAGTTCCAGCTCCCTTCAGCTCCATGCTTACTCTGATGCTACTTGGGTTTCTGATCCTTCAGACTTCAAGTCCCTCTTTGCTTATTGTGTCTTCCTCGGTTCCTCCTTGATTGCCTGGAAGACCAAGAAGCAGACTGCTATTTCTCGCTCTAGTGCTGAGGCTGAGCTGCGTGCTTTGGCTTGTATGACTGCTGAGGTGACTTGGCTACGGTGGCTCTTGGCTGAGTTTGGTGTTGCTCTCTCCTCCCCTACGCCTGTGCATTGTGACAGTACCGATGCTATCAGTATTGCTCAGGACCCGGTGAAGCATGAGCTCACCAAACATGTTGGAATTGATTGCTTCTATGTTAGGTCGGCTGTCCAGAACAAGATAGTTGCTCTTCAGTATGTGCCCTCGGAGATTCAGCTTGCCGACTTGCTTACCAAGGCCCATACTCGAGCTCAGCATTATTTTCTTCTTTCCAAGCTCAATGTCGTTGATCCACCTTGAGCTTGAGGGGGGTGTTAGAGATATACTATATTGTATAAGGGCTTATTTGTAAAGCTTTCCTTCTCTTGTACTGTTGCCCTTTGGTCTCTTCTCTTGTACATATTTGCCCTATGGGCCCTTTGGAATGGATTGCAGCCAATTCATCACACTAGACATGTACCCAAGTTGCTGAAACAATTGTGTCAAGTGATGTGTCTATTTTTGCAAAGTAAATTAAACTCCAAGTTGCAGTACTGAAACTATCTCTGATCTTGATTTTTCTGCTCAGATCTAAATCTGTTTTCAATATTGATCTAAACAAGTTTGAGTTCAGAAATTTTAATTATCTTCTAGATTCAGTCTGTATTACTGTTTTGAATAATTAGAACTGTAGTCAAACTAAAAAACTGAATATGTGATCAATTTTGAATCTAGTATCACTATTATTCTTCAAGGAGGTTTTTGGAATTTTGTGAATTTGTCAGAAATACATTTGCTCTATCAACTGAAATCTGATTTGGGATATTTGTGTGAGTTTAAAGTCTGTTTTTCAAATTGAAGCTTGTTTGGTTGATTGCCATTTCAGAAAAGCTATAGTGATTCAGTGTTAAATCAAATAATGTCAATCTAATTCAGGTTCTGAAACTTGATTTGAATTTCTGAGTGTTTTTTCTGATTCTCTGAAACCTGTTGGAGTTTCAATGATCGACACCTTTCTGTGGATTGTTCATTTGTCGAAATAGCGGCTGTATTTCGGAGTTTCAAATACCGACAATACAGACCGACCATTCAAACTCCGATTTAGACAAAAATCATGATAGAGGTTGAATTCTGTTCTGGTTGTATACAGTGAGTCACAAATTTGATTCTGTATTGTTAGAGGAGCGTTGGGGTGTTCTAAACAGGCCATCATATTCGCGAGAATTTATCGAGGCGCCTATTCACCCCCCTCTAGTCGCTATTCCGATCCCACATAGTGAAAAGAGAATTCGATACTAATGTGCAAAGGATCGAGATGAATGAACCCTTTCGGCTGAGACAAACAGGAAATGTGGATGAATATAAGAGCCAATTTAATGCACTGATAGCATATTAGACTTTATGAGTATGCTGAAAGTGGTGAACTTTGGTTAGTTGAACAATTTGTATTAGGCTTGAAAGATGAATTGAGAGTGCATGTCCAATCTCAGCTACCTGAGACGGTATGCCAAGCCTACCATTTAGCTTTAGCAAAAGAAGGGTTAGCGGATAATGGGGATCACAAAAAGAAATGGGTGCATAAGAATACAAACATGGACACACCCTTGGAAGAACCTAAACTAACCCTAGGCGAAATTTGGAAGGCTTAGCAGTTGAAAGAGTATAGAAGGGTGAATGGGTTTTGCTTTAACTCTGGGGAAAAGTACTCTCCCAACCATCAATATACCATATACCACCACCAGCTCATATTCACATGGTAGAAACATTACAACACCAGGGAATATTGTCTGATGATGTTTTGGAGGTGGTGGCAGGATAGAAAACTGAAGATATGTATCTGTCACTGCAACTCTTGTTTGGACTAAATGGAAATGAAACTATTAAGCTGCAAGCCTTGGATCATAAGAGGAGAATGTTAATTCTGGTCAATTCTAGTAGCTCTCATAGCTTCCTAAATTCTAATATGCTAGCTATGTTGTCCACACAGCATGAACAAATACCAACAATTTTAGTCAAGGTAGCCAATAGAACCACCTTGTCTAGTCAGCACAAAATTTCTAAGTTTGAATGTTGGATGCAAGGGCATACTTTCTGTTAAGAAATGAGAATTATCAACTTGAGTGGTTATAATGCAATATTTGGTATGGATTGGTTAGCATAACATAGTCCAATGCATTGTGATTCGAAGCAGAAAACTTTATCCTTCAACTATAAAGGGGAACAAGTGACATTAAAAGGAATATTGCAGGATGAACCTAATCAACTTCCATCCATATCATCACATCAACTTATTAAGTGTCATCAAGGAAATGAAACGTGGGAAATAGCTTTATTATAAGAAGTGAAACCTGATTGTTCTTCGGACATACCTTCTAAAATTCAAGCAATATTGGATAAATTTGAGGCTATATTATAGGGAGTGACTCAATTACCTTCCAATAGATCATTTGATCACTCAATTCCTTTGCTGTTTGGTACTGTGTCAATTAATTCAAGGCCATATAGATACTTCCCTGCACAAAGGGATGAGATTGAAGCTTCGTACTTGTTTGACAAGTTGGGAGTTTCACTGCATATGTCCACTTCATACCATCCTCAGTCTCTGACTGCGAACGGAGCATGTCCATCAATCATTGGAGATATATCTGTGTTGTGCAATTGCCATTTCTCCAAAGAAATGGGTCTCCTTGCTGCCATTAGCTTAGTTTTGGTATAATACCCCTTTTCATACTGTATTACAATGATCTCCATTAGAGGTACTATATGGCATGGACCCTCGCTACTCATTTTTGTTGGATCTGCAACATTCTGATTCAGCTGGTATAATTTCTAATGAGGAGATCGACAATTTTTTACATGATCGATATTTGATTTCTGAAATGCTTCAGCATCTGCTAGTTAAACACAGACCATAATGGAAGAGGTTGCTGGTATACATTGTACTTTATGTTCTTTTCAACTTGGGGATTTGGTTTATCTCAAACTTCAACTGTATGGTGACTCTTGGGTTGTTAATAGACCATATCAGAAGTTGGCTTTCAAATATTTTGGTTCTTATAAGGTCATTGCAAAGGTTGAACAAGTGACTTATAGATTGGAGTTGCTTGATGGTTGTCTCATTCATCTGGTTTTTCATGTCTCTAAATTGAAGCAACATATTCCATCGCTCTCTCTAGCTCTCTCTAGGTTTCTCTACTTTTCCTACACCGGTGGAATTGGATGTCCAGGAGCTCGAGCCTATTGACATTTTTAATCGCAGATTGCTTAAAAAAGGCAATTTGGCTCAAGTTCTGATTTTGGACAGTTGGGGCTCTCTACCGAAGGAATGTGTTACGTGGGAAAATTATTCGGTGCTTGTAGGAACAAAACAGGCGAGTAGAGGGAGATGAATAGGCGGATCAACAAATTCTTTTAAATAGATGACTTTTTCTTAAAATCCAATGCTCCACCAAATAAACTAGTGGAAGCAAACATATTTGCAAATCACAGATGAAATTAGTGTTATCACCCTCTTATCAGATATGATGTGAAGCGATAGTCTGAGAGATCACAAGCACTATAAAAATAATTTAACCTTAAACAACAACCGGTGTCCTAATTAAAAAGACAACATGTAAAATGCAGAAATAAAATAGATAAATTAGTTACATGTTGTAACAGTAGTTGATGTTGGGGGAAGCGGTACTAGAAACTATGAACTGTCGCTAGTGTCTCTCCTTGTACGATGCCCACAAAATCTCAGTGTCCTCAAATAGTGTACGAAGGTGAAGAAAAGGTTTGTGTGCAATTCGATGTGGATTTTCTCGGCCAGCGATGAAGATCAAGCTACAAGAGCACCGGATGGCTCTGCCTTGTCCAATCAAGAGCATGTACTATGGACGAAGAAAAATAGGCATTGTTGTAGCAATTGTGTTAGCTACAAACATGTTTCTATAAAAAGGTGTAAAATATAGGGTATGAACCTCGAAGGGTTCTCATGGAAAGAGAGGATTTTTATACTGGTTTGGGCCTCCCGAGAGGAATAATAACCCTACATCCAGTTAACAGTGATTTTGGCATAGAATTGCCTCTATGTTGTCTGTCTCTATTACAAGGGTGATGCCCTGCTTTTATAGGCTCACATGACAAAATAAAAGACCCTATTACCCTCTACACGCCATAGGCTTTGTAGGGGTAAAAGGCGAAGAAAAGGCTAGGCTACTGTACATACAGCTTTACAGACATGGTTGATATACATCATTTCAGGGCATGGACCCTCGGTACGACTGCTTGTACTGCAGTGGTACCGAGGGGTCTTGTCTTCTAGGCTGGAGCACCTGTCGGAGGGTACTCATCGGAGGCCACCGGTGAGGACTCTGCAGAGAGTTCCAAAGAGAGCTCCGAAGAGGGCCTTGAGAGAGGCTTCGAAGAGGTCTTCGGAGGGGTCCTCAGGGGGACTAGAGACTTGTCTTGTGGTTTCTTGGGGTAGCGTTTAGAGTGATTTTGACCGGAGGGGCGCAGAGGTCTGGGCTGTAGGACTCACCGTCTTGGTAGACTTCGGGACTCTATACCCTCAGAGACTGATGTCATTTGACCTCTTGTTAAGGGAGAACTATTTCCCCCAACAGTAGCCCCTCGCACGTAGCCCTTCGTGCGAAGGGGTGCGTGTGCCCTAGGGAAAATGATGCTTTGCAAGAGGGCCCTTCGGAGCCCAGCCTCGGAGACCGGTCTTGATCCGTATGATTATTAAATGGTCGTATAGAATGGAGGGGACGTCCTCGGGAGCTCAAACGGCACCGGAGGCCAACGGTTGGAGCGAAGGGACGCCTTCAGGGAGCCCAAACAGCGTTGGAGGCCAACGGTCGAAGTGAAAGGATGCCTCCAGGAGCCAAAAGGGTGCTCGGCTCAATGGTCATGGGCCTGTCAGACACACTCAGGGACTGAGCCATTTTCAAGCGTTTCGCGCTGCTTTTGTCCATCTTGGTCCCATCAGTCATAGACTACGGGGGTAACTTCTGGGTAGCAAAAATCTTTACTGCGGGGGCGCGCAGTGGCTTTTACCGCCTTTAAAAGGCCACTGGCACCCCGCGATCTCGCACGTGCTTGTGCATTTCATTCTCTCCTGATCTCTAGCCACCCTTCGCGACCTTAATCCTCCCTGGAGCCCCTCGCACCTCCGAGCCCAGATCCCCTAGCTCCTTCGTGCCCGAAGCCCCTAGCTCCTTCGCACCTGAAGCCCCTTCGCGATGCCAAAGAAGACTTCATCAAAGAAGGAGCCTGCCTTGGGCGGGGGGTCAAGCTCTGTCCAAGTCCAAGCGATAGCAGCAGCGGTGAAGCCCCCTGCAAGGCGCCTCAGGGCGCTTGACCTCTGCTCGCCCTTTGACAAATTTGAGCAAACGCTGGAGTTGAAGGCTTCGGCTTTCACGAAGGAGACCATTCAGCTGGTTTGCGCCGAAATGGTTTCCACCAAGGTCATCCTTTGGAGGCCGGGGTCGGAGGTTGTCCCGAGGCCGTGGCCAGACGAAGCCGTGGTCTTCGAGGCATTCTTCGAGGCCGGGCTCGGGCTCCTGGCCGAAGGCATTCTTGCCTAAGTTCTAGGCATGCTTAACTTCGAATTCCCCCATCTTTCCTCAAATGTCATAGCCCGCCTCACCATATTTGAGTGGGCAATGAGGTCCCAAGAGTGTGAGGGGCGAGCTAATGTCTTCGCAGTTCTTCACGAAGCCAGTTGCCAACCGAAGAAGAAGAAGGGGCCAGACGGAGTGGATTGGGCCCTGGCCTTCGGCACCGCCAATTTCTAGCTTAGGAAGGTGTACGAAGATGTCTTCCTAGCGAGGGCCGCGAACAACCGCTGGCGGTCGAGGTGGGATCAAGAATGGTTTTATGCTCCGGTCAGTGCGGATTCTCCCCTTCAGAACACTAATGCCCTCATTGTGTACCACCACCAAGCCAAGATGTCATCAGACTCTGGGACAATCCAAGCTCGGATCAAGTTGCTACGAATGGTGGCCTGAAGGATGAGCATGAGGGACTTGGCCAAGGAGTTCATCACCCTTCAGATCAGTCCCCTCGTGCTTTCTTGGCCAAACAACTTGTTCGGAGCCCCCGACTCAGACGACCTGCGAGGGGTGTCTTTGGAGTTTCTTGGTAAGGCTTCGAGATGTCTTTGTTTCTTCTTGACGCTTGGGACTAATCGAGGGTGTTTGCTGCTACAGCTTTGCACGAGGTGTGCACACCAGAGGAGGCCATCATAGCAGTCGAGTGTGTTGTGGTACCTCTGACACCAGACGAGCATGACTGAAGGGTCGCTCTGGTTAGGTCCTAGGAATGGTACCACTGGGTCTGGACCTGGCTGGGTGCTGGAGGGGTCCATGAGCTCCCACGATTCATGGACCCGGTGCCCTCGAATGAGGGCCCAAAGCCAAAGAGAGTTGATGACGGTGAGCCAGGGAGTCCATCACCCAAGCGCTCCAAGGGTCCTTCGGAGACCATGGGGCCTTCGGGAAACCTCACGGAGGCCATGGATGTTGATGCCCCCTTGAACACCGAAGCAATTGACGATGGAACAGAGGTCGAGCGTCTGGAGGCTAAAGCCGAGGCCACGGGCTCGGAGCAGAGGGTGATGGCCTCAGAGGTATAAGCAGTGGTTTCGGAGCCAGCCTCCGCCGGTTCGGGCTTGGAGGGGTCGCAAGCCTGCGAGATAGACTTTGGAGGGCTCTTCGCACCTTCGGAGTACGCAGAGCTTTCTCCCATCGAGGAGGACGAAGGTACCTTACCAAACTTGTCCTCTTCCTCAAACATAAACTAACTTGCTTTTGGACAATTTCTTCGATAGTAGTGATGCCCTACGAGGACTGATTTAGTGGCGGAGTTGAGCCATGGCGCCCAGAGACCTCCTCCGAAATGCTCAAGAAACTATTCTTCAGGTGGGTGTGGCTTCGCAAGGAGTCTTGGTACACTTCAGTTTATTTTTGACATTAAAGCTTCTTTTTCCCCTACCAGGCCTTCGCATTGACCCGTGCGGCCATCATCTCTGTGGATCGTTGGGAGGTTTTTATGATGGAGGGGGTTGAAAACCTTCGTCGAGAGGCCTCCAATGCAGTCCGCCGGTAGCGGCAAGTATAGGCGACGACTGAGGAGGCGAAGGCCGAGGCAGCTAGGGTGACCAAGGCAGTGAAGGCTGAGGCCGCTAGGGCGACCGAAGTCTAGGCGAACCTGGCTTCGGAGATCGAGAAGCTTCATCGGGAGCTCCAGACTTCGGAAGAGAACAGCTCAAAGCTGTCCGTAGAGAACTCTGAGCTCCACTCAGCTCGACGAGACTTGGAGGCTGTCGTGGTGTGGGGGGTCGACAAGTCCACCACTGCCCTGACCAAAGTCTTCGGACTCCTGGGGACCACCTACCGGGCTTTGTCCTTCAACTACCGGCATAGAATTGCCTCTATGTTCTCTGTCTCTATTATAAGGGTGATGCCCTGCTTTTATCGGCTCACAGGCCAAAGGAAAAGGCCTTATTACCCTCTACACGCCATAGGCTTTATAGGGGTAAAAGGGGGAGGAAAGGCTAGGCTACTGTACATGCAGCTTTACAACTTTATAGACGTGGTAGATATACATCATTTCAGGGCATGGACCCTCAGTACGACTTCTGTACTGTAGCAATACCGAGGGGTATTTTCTTCTGGGCCAGAGCGCCTGTCGGAGGGTACTCGCCGGAGGCAACCGGAGAGGACTCCGTAGAGAGCTCCGAAGAGGGCCTCGAGGAGGCTTTGAAGAGGTCTTCGGAGGGGTCCTCAGGGGGACCGGAGACTTGTCTTGTGGTTTCTTGGGGTAGCGTGTCTGGAGTGATTTTGACCGGAGGGGCGTGGAGGTCTGGTTGTAGGCCTCACCATCTTGGTAGACTTCGGGACTCTATACCCTCAGAGACTGACGTCATTTGACCTCTTGTTAAGGGAGAACTATTTCCCACAACAGGCATGGATGGCAGTGGCCTAGCATGTGTGACTTGAACCTTAGAAAGTCACGCCGAAGCTGCCTTGATTGGTACAATCATGTGCATGGCTGGCTGCTGGGAGCAACACGGATAACAAAATTTCCACGGTACCAAAAATAGACAACAAATACACTTTGATTCTAGAACTGGCCAAATAGTAAACTTGCTTAAGGCACCTAGAACAGACAGAACACAATTTTGTAGAGAGTTGATTTAAGCTTTGTCTCACACGGAAAATCAGAAATCAGTAACTACAAAGGGATTTGACCAAACCGGCTATGTCCTAGTCAGAATCCACGATGGTGAACCTGGGTAACGGTGGAGAATCAAAACCAACTATGCACGCAACTCAAAGGAACTTGTAGCCTGAGAAATCAACTCATGTTTCCCAATAAATCCAGAAACACAACTGTTGACACGAAAACATACTCTCGCATTTGGGCTGGTTCGACGATCCAAAAATGTGCAGATACTTAGGGGCAAGCCTAAGCGTAACACAGTGCTGACGTCGCGTTCCGACTACCCTTAAAGGTGGCAAAGGGGTTGGAGTCGCTAGGTAATCAGATCACATAAAAATAATCCAATTAGACGAAATGTATAGATAAAATAACCCAATCGGCCGAACGAAGCCTGATTGGTTCGGATTATATCATGTGAAGGGTCACCGAAGGAAGGACTTCAGCGTCTAGTGAGAAGTATGCGCCAAAGGTAACCTTCGACATTCGGATCGATCTGACCGAAGACAAGCTCCGAGCAGATCGTGACGCAAAACCACCTCCAAACGACAAGGTTCGGCGCGAAGCCTTTTGCACAACGAAGTCTGATGCGGAGTGGCTCCGGCATGATGAATTCCGATGCAGAATGGCTCCAGCACGCAGAATTTGACCAAGCCGACAATGACGTGACGGATCCGGCACGATCGGACGAAGTGAAGTCCCGCCGAAGGGTGCTCCGGCAGCCTCCGAAACTAGCCTCATAGCTCCAAAAATCCTTGGCAAAGGTGGGCTCTGAACGTGAATCCTACATAACAGAATGATCAAGTGCCAATTCGGCCTGGAGACCGAATTACCAAGTGTAGCCGTAGGAAACAGATAGAAGGAAGGATAACAATCTATTGCTTAGATTAACGTATTGTTCACAAGCGAGCCAACAAGGTGATAGCAATCTGTTACGTAGATTGACAGATGATTCACAGGTGAACCAACAAGGCTTACCACGATTATGATGTGGCCAACGGAGTGCTTCCAATGCAAACCCACAAAGGCGTACTGAACTAATGCAGAAAGTAGATGAAAGCAAAGGTACGATTCAAACTAGGGTTTGAAGTGTTGATCTATGTTGATGGGGGTTTTGAATCGGCCTCACCCCTATATTTATAGGGGCTAGACTTGACGCACCTGGCTACACCTCTATCTCTAAGTTGAATTGAAATCGGTGTATACACATCATGAACTGCTCACATCTTTGGGATTAACGTGGAGATATTTATTATATATAACAACTTACGCTTCACTTACCTGGTATAATTCAGCTCGTAAAAGTTTTTGGTTCTCAGGGTTAGAGTACCAATCAAGCATCATAGACTCGATCTTGATATACATATCAATTACCCATTGTTGGAATAGCCTGCCTCCAAATATGAAGACGTTGAAAAATCCTTTCTAACTTGCAGCAAGAAACAATAGTATTCATGCGCGGTCAAAAACTTGCTGATTGATTTTCTTCTACCATTATACTTAAGTAATCACCTTCCTGTATGTCATCATCGCATTCACCATGATCTACAATAAATTGAACTATCATCATATATACATATTTAGTATAAACATCCATCACAGATGTAAAACATCATTGTCGATGTACATGTAGGATCAATATAAGTGGCTTCTTCAATAGATTCCCCATAGTACGGCATAAATTTATTCCAGCCGATTTCTCCCAATGGGAAAAATAAGGGATACACCAATGGGTCATAACAACCACAATATGCTTTAATATAGAGCGGTCGATCACCTTTGGCATATACAATTACACTTAGATCAAAACTTCTTTGTGGATCATTACCTTCTGACCATATAGCAGCAATTTGTGAGGCCATAGGCACATTATACCTTGTTTGGACAAAACTAAATTTATTTAGAACATAATACTCAAAGAAAATCACAAACAATATATATCCATCATATTAATTTAGAAATATGTAAGCAACAAAAAACACTCTATACCATCGTTGGTCAGACGTTACATTAGTATTCAGTTCAATCACGTAGTCCTCTAGGTTTGTCATAGCCCAAACTCTCTTGAAGGTCTGTACATATGGGTTGTCTTGTAATACTCTTAATATTTTTTTGATAATATTGATATCAAAGTCTGGATACCTTCGTATCATGTATCATCTTCTCTATCATAGAAGTAGAGTTGCAAATGATGCGGGCCTTGAGAACCTAGCACGAGATGGTCTAGACGATGGTACAAGGCATCATGCACACGAAATGTATATACACCGGTTCTGACTGATGTGGTAACCCGTTGGTTAAAAGTAACTCCTAGGCTTGTGAACGAGAAGTGAGAGTTCAAGTACCGTATGTGTTTTCTGAAATACTCTAAATCATCATGTACTTGACTTGTGAATAACATTTTTAACTCAAGAGGCATATCAGGAATATGAACCTTTATGTTTCCTTTTCTGCGACAGAATCCTGGTGCCTCGAATTGAAACCTTGTAGCACCACAATATTGGCAATTAGATACATTTTTAATAAATTGTGTTTATCTGGTAAATATTTGTACACAGTCATATAGATCTTCGGTGATATTTTCAACAACATGATTAACAGACACACGATATGAATCGCATACATCAGTTGTTAATAAAATAAGTACATTATTAGATGTTACAAAACAAGTACATGTTGCAAGCTCTTATCATATGATTCACATGAATGTACAAAACCAAAGAAGATATACAACAAAATTTATATTACCTTTACCATGAAATTTCCTACTGTCATCATCATCTACGTCATCCAACTGATGTGTGTCCTCTAAATGATCTTTTGCATGATAGGCGATTGCATGTGAGTTTCACCAACATAAAGAAGACACATACATGTTAATTGAAAACAATACTGGTAAACTACCTTCGTCATCAATAGTAGGATGGGTAGGCTCGAATAAAGCACTGTCATATAATGTTTCATTGGGTTCTCCAAGGATGGCACCTTCTCGTTATGCATTAGTTTCCTCAGTCTTTCTTCTTACATGATATTCTCGCTGCCTTCTGTTCCTCTCTTCCCTCTTATTCACCTCATCTTTGTTCGGTTAGAGTTGTGCTCCTGTATGTATACATATTTTTAGATAGTTGCGCCCGACCTCACACGACTCCACCGCTGGCCCTGAGGCCCCACGCCTCTCCCCGCCCGGCCTCACGCGGATCCGCCTCCGCCTCCTGCCCCCAGCCCCTCCGCCGTCGGCCTCGAGACCCCACGCCCCTCTGCCTCGGCCTCCCATGGCTCTGCTGCTTTCCGCCAGCCCCTCCAACCCTCAAGTGTTGGGGGTAAAATTGGAATTTTTACTTGTTTAGTAACCAGAATGGCATGGAATCGAGGTGTATAGGATGTGAGTGGCAAAAAAGCAAATTTAACGAAGAGGATGGCATCTGAGAACTTGCATATGAAGATGATGGCAAATAATCAAAAGTCCCCATATAGTTTTGTATGTATGTGTATGTAGTAATTCACCCTCGGCACACGTTAAATACCTTAAATAACTGGTGATGATTTAGAAATTTGTCGTGATGTGTATTCGCACCACCTTTTATTCCTCTCACCTCCTTGCGCGTTGGTTTCCTCAACCCTTATTCTTGCACAATATTCCTGCTGCCTTTTGTTCCTGTCTTCCCTCTTACGCACCTCGTCTTCGTTCGGTGAGTGTTCTGCTCCTATATGTATACATATTTTTAGACGGTTGGAGAAAGGTATAACTTTACAAACATAGAATACAAGTGTCTATTAATAAATACAATGGTATGAAAAAGGTAGGACGACACCTTTTGGATGTGTTATATGTGTTTTATACATGGTTCCAAATAGTCTCATGTATTTATCATTATTTTCCTTGTCTTCTATACTAGGTGATTGCAAAACTCCTGAAACCCTCGTGCATATGGTGATAGAATACCTACTGCAGAGCAAGTTCATACAATATGATATCTAACAAATCTTATCCTCTCTACATGGTAAATGTAATAACAAAACATACAAGAAATGTATATTTATAGAGGTATCTGGCTGAGATAACACATTTTTTTTCTACTACTCTTCTTGAAGGTTGCAAAATAGTTGAATAATTTGTCCCATATGGTGTTTCTTGGTCTTCTGCGAACAGAGATCATGCAATATTTTTAGGATTGTTGTACGAAGGTAGATCTCCTATAACATAGATAGAAAGTTAATAATGTTATCCAATTCATATAGTTTGGTATTTTGTGTATGTAGTAATTCATCCTTGGCACACATTAAGTACTTGAAATAGCTGGTGATGATTTAGAAATCTATCGTGATGTGTATTTGCTCTACCTTTTATTCCTCTCATCTCCTTGCGCGTTGGTTTCCTCAACCTTTCTCTTTGCACGATATTCTCGTTGTCTTCTGTTCCTCTCTTCCCTCTTATGCACCTCGTCTTAGTTCAGTGAGAGTTGTGCTTATGTATATATACATATTTTTAGACAGCCGGAGAAAGGTACAACTTTGTAAACATAGAAGACAAGTGTCTGTTAATCAATTCACCGACATGAAAATGATAGGATGGCACCTTCTGGACGTGTTGTATGTGTAGAACAAGAGGTTGCAAATAGTCTCATGTATTTATCATTTCTATGTTGCCAGTCAACAGGTTCATTGCCATCATTATTTTCCTTATCTTCTATATTGAGTGATTGCAAAACTCCTAAAACCCCCGTGCCATATGGTGATAGAATACCTACTGCAAAGAAAGTTCATATATTATGATATCTAACAAATCTTATCCTCTCTACATGGTAAATGTAATAATAAAACATAGAAGAAATGTATATTTATATAGAAGTTCTGATTATTCTCTGGGCTTGAGTCAGAGAACAAATGTTGCTTCGGAAGTTTCGATATGGCATCAGAACTTTCGGCGAGCCAGAAGTTTCGATTTGGAATCGGAGTGAATTGTATTGATCGAAAGTTTCGATATAGTATCGGAAGTTCTGATGTGGGCAAAAACAGATTGGATCTGTTGCGTGTCGTATTGTATCGGGAGATCTAAAATACCCTATCGGATGTTCCGATCTAGGATCGGAAGTTTCTACGTGGGCGAACATATTAGACCTGTTACCAATTTGTGGGTTTCGAGATGAGCATGACCAAGGGGCTCTCAACCCTATATAAAGAGAGGAGAAGGACGTCTTAGGCAGAGGAATAAGCCTAGATTAGACCTAGCCACCATAGACTCATCTCCTCCCTTTTTTGATCTCAACCGTTGAGGTTAAGGATCCTCATCTCTCGCGTACGGTGCTAGCACGCTACCGTGGGAGGAACTCTATCCTTGTACGTATGGACTCCGTGGAGACGTTACTCCAAGAGCGATGCTCATGGCTGTCACCACGAGGAAAGCGACTTATTCACCGATTGGATTGGCGAGAAACAGCGGGGGCAAAGCTAAGATAGGCTTGACACGCTTCATCAACCTCTTCTTCCGCTGTACCTAGCGCTTCAAGTGCTAGAAGGTACCGATCTATGATCTCACACATGCATGGGACTTGAATTTTAGAGCAGAAATTTTGAATTTGTCGGCTAGCTTCACTTGCTCCTGGCCTATTGCCCGCAATGTTGCGCCACCAACGGTCGCTTTCCGACCGCCACAGTTGCAGGTTCTGGTGGAGACATCACCGCCGCCACCATACGACTTCCACAACCTTGACCGCCACACCATGTTGCTCGCTAATGGCACCGTGTGCACCTTTCGAACCCACCCCTTTGCCCCCGCTCTCGCATCTTCCGCAAGTTGGCCCCGAGGTCTAGCCGCTGCATCACCCACCGCCACCACAGCTAGCGCCGCACGAGGCCGAACGAAAGCACCTCGTTGACTCCGACGAGGGATTCCATAGGCATCCCAAGCAGCCTCATTTCGAGACGCCGCATCAGTCACCGTAGCTGCCACCCCATGCCGCGATGGACCGCCAAGTGGTCAGGACGGCATTTCTCAAGCACACTAAGATGCTCAACAAGAGCGCAGTATAGAGAGGGAGCTACCTTGACGGTGGATGCGTTCCCTGCCTTGCAAGTGGCAGGTTCAGTGATCCTGAATTGCTTGTCACTTCCTTTTTGGCAAGCTTTCTTGTACTGTTTGTAATTAGGTTTTAATGCTGGTATCTTTCCATCGTTGAGCTCATTCTTACTCTTTGACTTAAAATGGCTTTGCTGTGTTTTTATTCTCGCAAACTGACATTAATACTATCTTCTGCCTAATATTCACATCGCAATATTTCATTTATGTGGAAACCACCCCTATTGTGGGGATTTTGTCGGCGGTGGGAGCAGGGATTTTGTCGGTGGTGGGGGTGGGGATTCTCTCTTGCGGGCATGTAAGTGTTAGCGAGGGTAAGATGGGCAATATGGAAAATGAGTGACTTGTAGGTGGGCCCATATTGACAACTAGTGTATAAAATGGCACGAGGGCATCGACCAACAAATAATAATGACATATTAGCTAATAGAGAAATTATAATGGTATTTTTGGTATTGTCGAGAATAACCGTGGCATGAAAAGAATTAACCCAAAAGTAAATTGGAGAGAGAAAAATAGATGGGTCATTTCCATATCTCATGGTAAAACGACCATATTCTCTTTCAACAATGGCATGAATCATGATTCTAATTGTTTTCTACTTTCTACTGTGGATGATCATATGTCTTGTGAATAATAGGGTGTCCATGCAATTTACATTGACTCACGCCAACCTACGTTACTGAATGTTATTTCAAACATGATTTTTTTTTTAAAAATATTTCTTTCTTTCGAAATTTCAAATCTAAACGTTCCTTTTTCAAAAATCACAAAAATAGACCCTTGTCGACCGACCAAGCGTCGACAGGAATCCTATCGATATTTGAAATGTCGACACTTCAAATGTCAATATATGTCGATTTTTATGATTTCTGAAAAGGCACCCCTAGAATTGTAATTTCAAAAAAATATTATTAAAAAATTTCTTTGAAATATTACCAATGTATTATTGCTGTCTACCATTTTCTAGCAAGGACCTTGGCTGATTTACTGATCAACCCAAAGGTACTTAGGTATATGGCCATGAATCTATGATGGTGTACATATGATGAAAGCCACATAACATGTGAAATTGACTTGAATTTCAGGCTTGTGCTTAGCTCAACTCCATATGAATCCAAACTGAAGTTTATTTTGACCCGAGTTTCATGTTATACTGTACTCGACTTATTTATGATTGAATAGGAAGCCCTTTTAGTTGGGGTTATACATAGGTCCTTCATGTCTTATTCTCAGTCAGTTGAAACTAGATAATATAATCTTGACCATGCTAATCCTTTATATTTGTATCTTCTTTTCAAGCATTTCTTCAAGAAATTTCAGGACACTTCAAAAGTGCAATATTGTTTCATTAATTTATGAAGCTTTAGTTATGTGCCTTCCGTTGTTAAGGATCACTTTTCTGTTGATTACGCCTATGAAATTTCTTTTACCTACTATGTAGCAATCACTGCAAACTGTTCGTCACTCCAGTACCACTATTCTTGCAAAAAGTATGGTGCCATATTGTTGGAGGGGACAACCAGAGCCTTACTAGGCGTCAACAAAAGTGCGTATTTTATTCACATGGGCTATCTGCCTCATTTGATCAATAGAGAAAAGATACAACATCCACCCATGGAGGCTGTGTTAGCATCAGGACAGTCACTTAAAGCTTTAAACATAGCCCTGAACAAAACGAGAGCAACACATCGGACTGGGGGTGGGAAACTAGGTAATTGGAAAAATGCCATATCCACCATGTTTAAACATTACATATAGGCCACATGACATGTAGGGAATAGTTCATCATAGCAACAAATCGCCAATTGTTCAATGGAAAAATTGATCATATACTCTTCATTTAGATGGAAATTGAGGATTTACCCTCCTAGCCCACATATCATTGATCTATGTAGATCCCGCATGTCATTGAGGTGAGGTAGGTAAATCCTTAATTTCCATCTAAAGGGTGGGAATATGATCAAATTCCCCTTGTTCAATAGATACCAAAATTTGTTGTTTGGGTATCAGAGCTTGGCGCCGTGAAACAGGTTCAGATTCTTCTGTTTGGTGCTGTGAAACAGGCTTAGATTCTCTTGGTAGACTCTTGATTGATCAGTAAAATTCCCATAGTTGGGTTGGTGATCACCTTTGGGATCGATTGCTGTAATTCCTATTGGGGTTTGATCGATTCGGAAGCAGAGAATCATCCTAGCACGGTAAACTTTGCAAGTGAGACAAGTTTTGGTGTCTCTGGAGTCTCGACAATATGTGGGAAAGGGTTTTGGATGCAATTTCTGCACTCATAACGAAAATTGAAGGTATGGAGATTATGCAGGATAAGGTTGTGCATATAGATTTAAAATTAGAACTTCAAAATGAGACGACAGATCAAAGGCAAGCCAAGACAAGTCTAGCAATGGTTTCAATCAGGCAGGTTCAGAAGGATCAGGAACATATATCTCAGGATTTTAGACAAGCATTCCCTACTCAAATTCAAAACTCTATTCGTAGTGTTCCAGGAGTTTCAGCGGTAGATTCATTGTCATCATTTCAAGTAGAGAACATTGAGAGAGACAGAAATGGGGCTAACAATAATCAGAGAAGGATGGGTGGTATGAAAATGGATTTTCCCAAGTTTGTTGGTAGTGATGTAACAGTTTGGCTAGACAATTGCATCACATACTTTGATATGTATCAAATCCATGAGCATTTCAAGATATCAACAACTTCACTAAATTTGATTGGGAAGGCAGCCCATTGGTACAAAGCATGGAAGCAAATTGTTGGAAGGCATGGATGGACTGAATTTAGTGTTGTAGTGTGTGAAACCAAGGGTGGTTTCTGTCTGGATGATGAGTGATTGTTAAGGATGAGCAATCGAGTGAATGTGTTAGTGAAGGGTTGTGTGCATCGAAGGGTTCGATGTAAAATTGAGGATTGAGTGCCGAGGGTTTAGGTGGTGCGTCACGTTCTTGTTTTGGCTTGTCTTAGATGTGCAGGGTGGAGATGCTGACCAACTGTCGATGGAAAGTGATCGAGGGTCAAGCGGGGAGCTCAATGTTGAAGGATCAGGGAGGCCGGGCGAAGTTAGAGAAGATCTCAAGAGTGCACAAAGAGACCGAGCGAGACTTAGACGGACAGGTGGTTGCGACTATGTGACGACCGGGTCTGCGAGAGGGAGGCCAGGGTAAGCATTCAGGTGGCTCGAGGAGATCGAGAACGGAAGTGGCTTACTAGCGCTCGGAGTCGCAAAGTGGTGTCATGACTCGAAGGGTTGAGAGGCTTTGTCGGTTTTTGCTAAAAACCGTCACAAATCTAGTTTTGTTAATTTCAATAGTTATGAGCCTTTTTTTAGTGTTGAGTCATTGTGTAATAAACTAGGTTTAATTTTAGTAAGTGTCTAGAGCAATTGTACTCCTTTAGTATATTTTTCAGAATTTCTTAATTCTGAAAATATATTGCAAGGAATAGGACCTTGATGTAATATTTTAGTTCTAGAGGGTTGTTTTCAAAAAATACCCCCATGGCTGGCCTATAAATAGAGGACCATATCCATGGGCAGGTGGCTGTTCTTTTTTGCTGAACCATATATCTTTTTATCAAATTTGTGTTGAGATTTTCTGCTGGCTACATCAATCTGTCATTAGTATTCACAATCCAAAACTGCACAGTATCCAGCCAGAGAACAGTGTATGCGCAGGTATGTCCCTGATCTGGATTCAGTTTTTGGTAGGCTATTTCTGATGATTTCTCTACAGAACATGATTTTGATTTCCATGTAATTTTTGTTGTGGATGATTTGAATGTTCCATTTTTGAAAGTTGCAAGTGATTTCTTCAATATCTTCTTGATTCTTTTGCTGATCAAAAGAGGCATCTCAGTTATAGAAATGAAATCTGCCACAAGTGTTTCAGTTTTGGGTAGCCCTCTACATGTTTGATGAAATGTTGCTTCTACTTTTCATCGGCGTCTTGGCTGTTTTATTTTGACCGATCTGATATAGTTGAGGGAGTAATTACTTGTTGATAGTGCTATCGAATTTGATTACACATGATCTGAAAGTTTAATCGGATATTGTCAAGTGGATTGCTTATTCTGTTTTGTTGATGCTTCCACAAAAAAACTGCAGTTCACCTTCTTGATATGTTGGCTGGCATTCACTATGGTTCAGAATCGGATCCTTAAGAATGTCATTGATTATTTGAATTGAAAGTGTACTGAAGTTTGTTATGCTCATCATCTGATTTGAATTTAAACTATTTGCTGAAAACTCTCTGAAAATTTACATTCAGTTTCTCAAACAATTCAGGTTGGATAAATACTATTCATCATCTAGTTTTTGGCATTTGATCTGAATTGACTTGATTCACATGAATCTTTCTGATGTAATTTCAGTTCTGAATATGAAGTTTGAAATTGTGCTCCTACTGTTCATCAGGAATTTCTGCATACAAATTTGATCATATTCTGATTAGAGTCTGGGTAGTTACTATTTCTCATTTAGGATGTTTCAGATTGTGAAATTGTAGTTTTGAATTTCTGTTTAGATTCTGAATTGAAAAGAGTAGTTGCTGCAATTTGTTTTCTGCTCTAAATGAGATTGATTGTAGACTAATCAAGCTCAAAACTCCGGATAATTTTGTTCATGTCAGTTTGTTGCATGACATCTTTGCCTAGGTTCATTTCAGAAAACCAAAATTAGGTGATCTGTTCATCATTCTGCTATATTCAGAATTAGTAAGTGTTCTCATCTGAAAAGTGTTTGAATAGTTTCTGTTTGATATAACCAACTGAATTGATATTCTGAATTATGTTCTCAGGTTTAGATATTAGTGTTCAAAACAGATTTACTCTCTGAAAATTCTATCCAACTTCAGTTTTGCTGAAAACAGAAATCTGAATTCAGAATTGTTTTACTGTTATGTTTTCTGCTCTGAATTGAAAGTAATTGAGTCAGTTTAGAAGTGGTATGCTGTGTTTGTGTTTTACAATTTGGAGACAGAACTGAACATGTGTATCTGTTTTCAACTGTATATGAATTATGTTTTCCATTGATGATTCATTGGTTGATCTTCTAAACATGTACCCAAGCTGCTGAAACAATTGTGTCAAGTGATGTGTCTATTTTTGCAAAGTAAATTGAACTCCAAGTTGCAATACTGAAACTATCTCTGATCTTGATTTTTCTGCTCAGATCTGAATTTGTTTTCAATATTGATCTGAACAAGTTTGAGTTCAGAAATTTTAATTATCTTCTAGATTCAGTCTGTATTACTGTTTTGAATAGTTAGAACTGTAGTCAAACTAAAAAACTGAATCTGTGATCAATTTTGAATCTAGTGTCACTATTCTTCTTCAAGGAGGTTTCTGGAATTTTGTGAATTCATCGGAAATACATTTGCTCTATCAACTGAAATCTGATTTGGAATATTTGTGTGAGTTTAAAGTTTGTTTTTCAAATTGAAGCTAGTTTGGTTGTTTGCCATTTCAGAAAAGCTATAGTGATTTAGTGTTAAATCAAATAATGTCAATCTAATTCAACTTCTGAAACTTGATTTGAATTTCTGAGTATTTTTCTGATTCTCTGAAACCTATCGGAGATTCAATGATCGACACCTTCCTGTCGACTGTTCATTTGTCGAAATAGCAGCTGTATTTCAGAGTTTCAAATACCGACGATACAGATAGACCGTTCAAACTCCGATTTAGACAAAAATCATGATTGAGGTTGAATTCTGTTCTGGTTGTATACAGTGAGTCACAAATCTGATTCTGTATTGTTAGAGGAGCGTTGGGGTATTCTGAACAGGCCATCATATTCGCGAGAATTTGTCGAGGCGCCTATTCACCCCCCCTCTAGTCACCATTCCGATCCCACAATTGGTATCAGGGCCAGTTAGATCACCAGTTGACCTTAACCGGTTTGTGATCCTTGTTTTGGCGACATGGAAAGAAACTCAAAAATTCCGATGTTTGATGGTCATGATTTTGCTTATTGGATGGTACACATGGAGGCTTACCTTCTAAGCCAAGGAAGTGTTATTTGGGACATCGTCGATTCCCAATATGTGATCCCTGAAACTCGAACCTTAGAGGCTGAAAAATCAAAGTATGATTGCAACAACAAAGCTAGAAACATACTTTTTGTCAGCCTGAGTCTCAAAGAGTTTGATAGGGTCCAGCACCTACGAACTACGCGTGAAATTTGGACCACTTTGGAAACATTTCATGAGGGCACTACCCAGATTAAGGCTAGGAGGCAAAGCACTTATAATCAAGAATACCAAATATTTGTGCAAGGCCCTAGCGAATCTATAGATGCCATGTTTGCGTGTTTTGATGGAATTGTGAGTAATTTGCGCTCCACTAGGACTTTGGCATACTCTGACCATGATAGGGTGATAAAACTTCTCTATGCTCTTGATCGTAGCATATGGGAGGTGAAGATCTCTAGTATCGAAGAGTCGACGAGCTTTGACACTCTGACTTGAGACAAACTCTTTAGTAAGCTTAAGTCCACTAGAGGGGGGTGAATAGGCACCTCAAAACTTTCTTTCGAACGTGATGACCTAATCAAATCACCCAACGCACCTCTAAACACTCAGTTTCAAGTTTAAACCAATTAGTACACAATTCGAGCTCTACTAGATTGAAACACACAATTTAGCTCAATTTAAGCATTGTTTAATTGATGAATATCAACACACTTCACTCAAGAATGCAAATAAAATTTGGAGAAGAGAGTCGACTTGAAATCTCAACGCTTCTGAAATATTCTGGATGATGAATAGTAACAATAACTTTCAAACCATTCAGAAATCAGATTATGGTTCAATTTGCAGACTTAATTTCTGACCATGTTTAATTTCAGCACACCAAATTCAGATTAGTATTACAAGGATTTACTTGCTGGAATCAGAAGAAGCTAGATGATGAATAGTGTTGTCGATAGAAAACTGAAAATTATCAATAAACACTATTCACCGACAAGAGCACAAAATAATTCTTCACTACTTTCAGATTTTCACAACATTTCAACCATGCATATATTCATCTAGAATTTTACAAAAGAGATCACATCATCTAGCTTGAATCACTACAAACAATCAGCAAGACCAAATTTAGTAAACAGATAATACCCAGCACAAGATAACTAAATTTAATCAAATAGAATTCAGCATACAAAACTGCATAGAGCTTTTAATTACAGTACTGAACTTTTAATTGGATTTCAACTCAATGCATTCATAGTACACACACATTAGAACTTAAACAAACTGTTTCTTTTTCAGAAAACTTCAGAGAGCTAGTTAAAGGAAGGAATCACTGAAAAACTGGATTCAATTTCAGTTATATAAACATTAGTAACAAAAACAGTCCAAATAGATCTATGAACAAAGCACTACCAGAATTCATTGTTTTCAGAACAAAACTGACTGAACTTTCATGAGAACAAAGACCAGTAGTTATGAGTGAATTCAGATGAAGAAACTGATCATATGCACTAAGCGTTTCTTTGAAAACAGTGCTGTAATTCTGATTTGGAACTGATTTTCAGAACATATGAAGATTGCAAACTTCTTATAATACAGAA
Source organism: Zizania palustris (assembly GCA_019279435.1). Taxonomy (NCBI): domain Eukaryota; kingdom Viridiplantae; phylum Streptophyta; class Magnoliopsida; order Poales; family Poaceae; genus Zizania; species Zizania palustris. The sequence continues at coordinate 47,342,751 of JAAALK010000288.1, read as the reverse complement.
CATACCTTGAAAATGCATTATCTAATTCAGAACACAAGGCACATGACTGTTCAACATATTTGAAAAGGTATTTATAAGATTCAAAAGATCAAACAAGGATTTCAGCACAAAAGAACAGACTTATGGATTTTCAGACTTCAAAACAGTTTCAAATATCTCAAATAACCTGACTGAATTTGAATCAGACACCAAATCTTAGTGACTAAAGATCTTGACACAAATATGACAAGAAGTCTTTTAAAAACTGTTAACAAACTGATCTCAGGAGCCAAGCATTCATCCTTTAGAAATCCTGATGAATTTACTAAGAGATGACATACAAGATCACCAAACCAACTCCATTCAGATTACGAACAAACAAAGAACTTCAGCAGGAACCTAAGTGAAGATGACAAGAAAACACTTATAGCTAACAAGTGTTACTAGCAGATAACCAATCCAATTCAACAGCATATCAAATATATTTCCTCAGATCTAATCCACACACATATAGACAATCAAATATATAAATCAGAACTGCTCAAACTGAAACTAGATAAACTGGGTTCAAACAAAATCAGTAAAAATGATAGAATAATTTCTGGTATTGCATAATGTTTGTTCATCCTTCTACCAAGTAATCACTCAAGTAACACTTCAATAATCAGCCAAAATGCTGATGAACACTTGATGAAACATTTCATCAAACATGTGGAGTGCTATACTGAAAACAGAGACAGCTATTCCAGAATACATTTCAGCATTGTGGTGCCTACTTTGATCAGAAAAATAATTCAGAAGAAATCACATAAACATGTTGCAAATTTCAAAAATGGATCATTCAAATCATGCACAACAAAAGATGTATAAACATCAATATCAACTTCTGCACTAGATTTACCAGAAATCGCAGCACAAAAACGAATTCAGCCACAAAGTGTACCTGCGCTGGAATAGAGATGAAACTTGTGTTGTACTGTAGCCGATCCAAAATTTCCATCTGAAACACTGATCCTCGTCAAATGCTTCTTCAAATTCAAGTTTTCTCATCAATTTTCATTGGAATATTTTTCTCTAAAGCTCTCAATGGTTCAGCCAACTTAGAGGGATAATATCCAACAACTCATGTTCTAGAAGCCCCCATTTTACACATAGACTTGTTAGTAATTTCAGAATTAACAATTTTGAAAATTACCCTATAAAACCTAAAAGTAAAATTACAAATTAACTCTCCTTTTAATATAATTTTAGAGTAGAACCACTCTAAAAATTATACCAAAAGGTTACACTACAAAACTAAAATTTTAAACTAATACAAGAAACAAATTTATTGAATTAACAAAAACATTTAACGTTTTGATGGTTTTCAACAAAAAACGACAAAGCCTCTCAACCCTTCGACTCGTGACACCGCTTCACGACTCCGAGCGCCAGCAAGCCACTTCCTCTCTCGATCCCCTCGAGCCACCTAAATGCTTGTCCTGGCCTCCCTCTCGCAAACCCAGTCGTCACGCCGTCGCAGTCGGCCATCTGTCCAAGTCTTGCTCGGTCTCTTCGTGCACTCTTGAGATCTTCTCCAACCTCGTCCGGCCTCCCTGATCCTCCGGCATCAAGCTCCCCGCTCGACCCTCGATCACCCGCCATCGACAATTAGTCAACATCTCCTCCTTGCACATACAAGACAAGCCAAAACAAGAACGCGATGCACCACCGAAACCCTCGGCAGCCAATCCTCTATTTTACATCGAAACCCTCAATGCACTCAACCAACCTTAACCACTCAAACGCTCATCCTTGTCAATCACTAATCATCCAGACCGAAACCACCCTTGGTTTCACAATCTCCCCCTTGATGAGTGCATTAACAACCCCAAAGCAAAGACATGATGAGGATTGCAAGTTGCGTAGTTACGCGCACAAGTGACCATAAAAACTCATAAAAGAGCAAAACATGTCACTTGATAAAAGATCTCCCCGCTTGGGCAAAAACTCATGCAAAGCAAGGCAAAAGCATCAACTCATGCAAAGACAGACAAAAGCATCAAAAGGCACATCATCTCAAGGCATGATGAAAACTCTAAGGCATGATGAAAACTCCACCTTAACCAAGCAATCCAAAAGCCTCCAAAAGCATCATGTAGACCATTTCTCCCCCTTTGACAATGCAGGCATCAAGGAGATAAAAAGATACATCGAGGGGAAAAAGGATAAAGCAGAGATGTGAGCTTCTAAAATTTGAGCAGCTGCAATTACTGTACAACCAATCATTCGCCTTGAATATCATCTAAAAGTATTGTATGACAACCTCAAATGAATACCATCTAAACAAAAGGCATGACCAAACATTTTCAGATTTTAGCAAATAAAAGCATCACCACTTAAACTAGTATACAAGACATGTCAAGGCATGAGATGCAAAAGCTAAACAAGCACACACTAGATAAGTGTATCCCACTTCAAGGAGCTTCAGCAAACATGATATGCAATGAATTTTAAATTTTTCATTTTTGTGTCAGGGGTTATTTGCATGTCAACCTTATGCTAAACGACCATGCTAAGCCTAGGTTGAAACCATCAGAAGCTTAAAGCCATGGTCTCGGCAAACACTTCAATGTCCCGGTTCATACCAAAGTGCTATGGTAAGCCGTCTAGAACAAAGTAGTGCGGCAAAGCAAACCCACCTAGATCTTTTCAATTTTAGCACACAATAGCTTGAATATCATTCATTTTCATTTTCATTTTCATTCATTTTTCATTTTCATTTTCATTGATTTTCATTTTCAGCATAATATCTTTGATGAAATCAAGTTGCGTATTAGCATCCGAGTAAAAAGGACCTAGCTATCAGGTGAATAAAAGATAGCAAAAGCACTCAACCCATTCAAGCTAGTTTCTAGATTAAGCAGTGATCGTTTTCAAATTTCCACAAATAAAAGCCATGCTCATGACAAGTATCAGATGACAACATGCCAAGTACAGTCAACAGTATTAAAGACAATACTACAAAGGCATAACAAAGCATATACTTGTAAAAGCAATTAATCATACGACAGAAGCTCATGCAATTCTACAAAGCTCCCCCTCAAGACATGCTAGTATCTGCGGCGCCCCAATTTATACAAATTGGAACATTATTGAATTTCCATAGAAAAACAATGATAACAAGAGGTTCATCATGCGACATCGTACATACGGGCATTCATTCGTGGTTCACAGACCACATTATTACACAAGTGTAAAATAAAAAGAAACTATAAAAGTAGACTGCATGATGAACGTCTTCTTCAGGATCGTTTTCTTGACTGGGTCGCTACTCCAGACCATCCTCTTCGTAGTAGGCATCCTCTGAATTGTGTATCCAACGGGTATGAGTACAAAAAGTACTCAACAAGCCACCGCAAATGCAATAGTAATGCAAGGTAATAACAATGGAAGGATAATGGATAAAAGTGCGGAAAAGTACATTTTCAGTTATTGTATTTAGTGTAGTCAAATTTTATCATGCGGAAATATAAACATGAACATCAATAACACCATCTAACTCGAGGAGTGCGTTTTACCTCCTCGCACAACAATCCTTACATGTCAAACCATCATGCACATACATCTCAAGAGTAAACTAACTGTGGGATGTCACGCAACACGCCCTTGACCGTGGGCTCGGCTTTTAGAAAAGATTTATGACTCTGTTCAGAGGTGTACTACTGTACCCACAAGGCACACACTCATCCATACACCAAAGTGTAACGAGATGACCCATACTACGGGAACTCGTGCCAAAACCTCAGCATGAAATGCTACAAGCGATAACCACCTGCTCTAGGTTTCGCCAGCGTGCCGGGCCGCATCCCGGCTAACATCGCACCCCCTTTTGCACCACGTCGGTACAAGCCACCGGTAGGTGCTGCTTGACCCATCTCCAAATGGTGGCCTCGGTTTGGAACACTCCATACCTTAGTTAGGACTTACCCATTAGACTTGTGGTTAGTACGGAAGTGTATTGCAATGGATCCTGCAGACCGGTCCTTATAGTGCCTTGGGTGCTACCGACTAATGCCCTAGCTTGCACCCGGAACCCACCATGCATTCACTCACAACCACAACTCATCACCGACAGAATTCCTAGGATAAGCATAACGGGGATCATATAGTAGAACCATGTTGCTACGACTCATTTTTATCATATAGCAATCGTGTCAATACATTGGACACTAGCTAATAATACTCATCATATGGTGACAAGGAGGTTAGGCGAGATAGCATGGCTTGGGTTGCACATCAAGGTTGGGGGGATCCTAAATAAATATATTGTAAGAGTTCCATTGGACTAATACATATATATCCTATGTGTTTTAGCGATAGTTTAATAAGACATGGGTTCAATATGCTCAAAAATGTTGTTTGGTGACTTGCCTTGTTCAGCGAATGGGGAGGGAGGAACTTCCGGGTAATATTCCGGCTCCTCGGCGACGTCGTAGTCTTCCCAATATAAATAAAGTAAACTAAAATAAATACAACATTCAATTAAACAATATAAAACCACACAACAAGCACATAGGATTAAATTGGTTTAATTTAAAGGAAATCAAGTTGTTAAGTTTCTGAAATTTATTTTATAAATAATTTTAAAAGGAATTGTAATGAAATGTTGTTCTTTGTTAAAAGGGGTTTTAAATGTGAGTAATCTCATTTTAAGTTTTCTAATTAATTTAAAATGAAAGGTTTAGAGAAAACTTAGTGGTTTCATTATTCTAACAGGGAATGAATAAATATAAATTTGCTGTAATTTAAATAATCAAATTTGCATTTTACCTTAAGGGTATTTGAATACTTTATTAAATAAGAATGAAATATTCAAAATAAACATATTGTTTTTATTGCATTAACATGTAGAGGATAATATTACAAATTTTCTAAAATTGAAATGGTAATTTTTGAAGTTAAAATGTGCCAGATATGAAATTTTGAAGTTTAAAAGCATTTATGGGATTTAAATTACATTTAAAATAGCCTCGGGTCCACGGTGAGCCAGGCCCACGGTGAACCCGCGCACTATGCGCGTGGTCCGGCCCAATCTGGACCGTTGGATCCAGATCCAACGCGCGAGGGTGAGGCGGGGGAGTTAAAGTGATGTGGACGGCTGAGATTAAAACATCGAACCGGTACGCATCGTGCGGCCCAGATGCGATGCGGGATTTTAAATCTAGCGAACGGCTCAGATTAAAACGTACCCCTTCGCCAAGATCTAACAGATCCGATTAAACCGCACAAGGGATTTAATCCTCATCACTATTGGATCTAGATTGCACGGTCGTGATTGAATCCGACACGGCACGTGTCGGGGGGGTAAAGTACCCGTCTTCCCCGACTCCAGTGACGCGACGGTGAGCGATTCCGGCGACGGCGAGGGCTATCCGGCCTAACTAGGGCTAAGAATGTAAATAGGGGACTAAGGGGAACACGAGGGTACCCTTGCGGTGACGAACGGTCGATGGAGCGTGGCCAGCGATGAAAGGAGGCAGCGAAGTGGTTCGGGACCTTGTCGGTGATGGCGATCCGGCGAGGCTTGGCGTCGACGGAGGGGTGGCCGAGGTAGGTGAAGTCCTCGCGGTTACAATGGTGGGGTCGCCTAGGGTAGAGGGGGTCACTAGCGACGGCGAGAGGCGATCGGACCGAAGGCGATGGCGAGGTGTTAAAACGTGAAATGTGGCTCTCTGGTTCGTTCTCAGTGCGGTCGGGCGTGAGGGCTGGACGAGAGGGTGGTCGGGGTTTAAATAGGGTCGTCGGCGGGGGCAGAGGGGCGTAATCGGGGGAGGCCGAGAGTAAAGTCTCTCTTCAACGCCGGCGAGCTCCTGCCTCGCATGCGTGTGCTCGATCCGGGGGCGACGACGTGGTGGAGTAATGGGGGAAATGGTTGGGAGAATGTGGGGAATTCAATGCCGGCGAGGGATTAAAGGGAGGGGGCTAGCGAGAGCGAATCCGAGGTGGGGTTAGGGTTTCGGCCGGCGAGGGGGGGGATTTGGGGGCGGATCTCACGGGGACGAAGGGCCTGACAGATGGGGGCCACATGTCAGTGGGCGTGGGCGAGCGGGCGAGGCAACTGACGGGTGGGGCCGGGCAGTCGGGCGCGCGCGCGAGGGGAGAGGGGCTCGCTGATGGGTGGGGCCTGGGTGTCAGTTCGAGGCGCGCGGGGTAACGGGATGGGCTGGTCGGGTGAGAGAGAATGGGAGGAGGAGGCTCGTTACTGTTTAAAAGGTTTTCTGATTAAAAATAATTGCAGAAAATGGATTAAAATATTTGGGCTACTTCCAAGGTTGATAAAAATTTGTAAAAATTCTCAAAAATATATCTTGGCCTTGGGATCATATACAAAATTTTCTAGCCCTTGCTTTGTTCATCTCATGTAGGTTCTAGTTCAAAAAGGGTAAGGAGGGCATTAAAGGTATTTCCAAAATAATTAATTCCAGGAGATTGGATTAAATAATATGTTTATTTCTTTGAAAATTTGGGGTGTTACAAACCTATCCCCCTTACAAAGAATCTCGTCCTCGAGATTGGAATGCTACTCGAATAGATTAGGGTATTGGGCTTTTAGCTCGTCTTCCTTTTCCCATGTGGCTTCTTCGGCGGGGTGGTTGTTCCACTGAACCTTGTAGAAGCGAACCACAAGGCTCCTGGTTACTCTTTCTTTGGTTTCTAAGATCTTGATGGGTTTCTTGATGTAGGTCAAATCCTCTTGGACGTTGAGTTGTTGGAGGTCAGCCTGCTCAGCGGGCACACAAAGACACTTCTTTAACTGAGAGACATGGAACACATCGTGAACTCCTGCCAATGATGGAGGCAGCTCTAGTTGATATGCCACTTCTCCTTGCTGTTGGAGGATCTGAAAAGGTCTGACATAGCGGGGTGCTAGCTTGCCTTTCATGTTGAATCTTTGAGTGCCACGGAGGGGAGTGACGCAGAGGTAGACATAATCACCCTCCTCAAATGTTAGGTCTCTTCGACGGTTATCGGCGTAGCTCTTTTGTCGGGACTAGGCTATTTTCAATCGGTCCCTTATGATATTGACCTTCTCTTTAGCTTCTCTAAGTATATCTGTCCCAAATAGTTGCGACTCTCCGGTCTGATCCTAGAGCAGCGGCGTTCTGCACTTACGTCCGTAGAGTGCTTCGAACGGGGACATTTGTAGGCTGGCTTGATAGCTGTTGTTGTAGGCGAACTCCGCATAGGGCAAGTTCTTGTCGCACATTCTGCCAAAGTCTAGAGCGCAAGCTCTAAGCATATATTCCAGCATCTGATTGACCCTTTCGGTTTGACCGTCGGTCTGTGGATGATAGGCGGTGCTAAAGTTCAGCCGGGTGCCGAGTTCCTCTTGAAGGTTCTTCCAAAACTTTGAGGTAAACTAACTCCCACGGTCAGATACGATCTTCTTAGGAACTCCGTGCAGGCACACGATCTGGGTCATATATAACTCGACCAACTTGGCGACGGTGTAAGTTGTCTTATTGGGTATGAAGTAAGCCACCTTGGTGAGTCGGTCGACGATCACCCAGATAGAATCATTACCAGCTTGGGTCCTGGGCAGTCCAGTGATGAAGTCCATTCCTATTTCTTCCCACTTCCATTCGGGGACCTTGAGGGGTTGCAATAGTTCAGCAGGTATTTGATGCTCTGCCTTGACTCGACGACATGTGTCGCACTTGGCCACATACTCAGCTATTTCCCTCTTCATGCTGACCCACCAATATTTTTCTTTCAGGTCTTGATACATCTTTGTACTCCCGGGATGAATGGAGTATAGAGTGTCGTGGGCTTCCTGAAGGATGAGGGTCTTCAACTCAGGCTTGTCGGGCACACATATCCGGTTTCCGAACCAGATGGTACCTTGCTCGTCCTCGGAAAATCCGGGGGCTTTACCCTTCCGCATGTTCTGCTGGATTTCCAAGATGTCCGGGTCTTCCTTCTGCTTTTCTCGGATCTGGTCTATTAAGACAGGCCTAGACTCCAAGGCAGCGAGGTACGCTCGGGTGGTGATCCCTAAGTTCAGCCTTTCCATCTCCTTGTATAGCAAAGGGGCCTGGTCCTGAATGATGATGGCATTGCAGTACCCTTTTTGACTAAGGGCATCTACCACCACATTTGCCTTGCCTGGATGATAATGGATGCCCAAGTCGTAATCCTTGATCAGTTCCAACCATCTCCTTTGCCTGAGGTTCAGGTCCGGTTGGGTGAATATGTACTTGAGGCTCTTGTGGTCGGTGAAGACCTCACACCGATTCACCACAAGGTAATGTCTCCATATCTTCAAGGCATGAACCACGACTGCTAATTCCAGGCCGTGTGTTGGGTAGTTCAGGTCATGCGATCTCAGCTGTCGGGAGGCGTAGGATATCACCTTCCCATCTTGCATCAAGACACATCCCAAACCTTGGCGAGAAGCATCGCAGTAGACGTGGAAGTCTTTTCGGATGTCTGGAAGAGTCAAAATAGGGGCTGCCATGAGCTTCTTATTGAGGGTTTGGAAGCTTTCTTCATAATCTGGGGTCCATACAAATTTTACTTCCTTTTGTAGCAGTCTGGTCATAGGCTTGGCGATCTTCAAAAAATTCTCGATGAACCGGCGGTAGTATCCGGCCAATCCGAGAAAACTCCGGATCTCGTTCACGCTCGTGGGCTGCAACCAGTTGGTCACTGCTTCCATGGTGGTCGGGTCCACTGCTATTCCTCCGGCAGATATAACATGTCCGAGGAACTTTACCTCTGACGACCAAAACTCGCACTTGCTGTATTTGGCGTATAGTTGCTGTTCCCTTAGCTTTCCAAGGGTCAGACGGAGGTGGGTTTCGTGCTCTTCCTTGGTCTTGGAGTAGATGAGGATATCATCGATGAATACCACGATGAACTTATCCAAGAACTCCATGAAAACATTATTCATCATGTTCATGAAAAAGGCCAGAGGATCCTTTTAGTCTTGGGTATGTCTTCTTCCCTAATCCTCAGTTGGTGATAACCTGACCTAAGGGCAATCTTGGAAAACACCGAGGATCCTTTCAGTTGATCGAACAGGTCGTCGATCCGAGGCAATGGGTACTTGTTCTTGATGGTTACGTCGTTCAAGGCTCTATAGTCCACGCACATCCTTTTGGTCTTGTCCTTCTTCATGTAAAGATGACCGGTGCACCCCAAGGTGAGGTACTCGGTCGGATGTACCCTTTCTGCTCCAGGTCTTCGATGTTGCTCTTGACTTTGGCTAGTTCATTAGCGGCCATCCGGTATGGTCGCATGGAGATTGGAGTGGTCCCGGGGACAAGTTCGATTATGAATTTGATGTCTCGCTTGGGAGGCATTCCTGGTAGGTCCTCTGGGAAGACGTCCATGAACTCCTTGACTATGGGCACTTCTTCAAGGGCAAGCGAGTGAAGAGACGCTTCAAATGGGTTGCGGCTGGTCATCCGGAAAGTGACAGCTTCGCCTTCGGGGTTGGTCACTGTTACGGACTTGTTGGCACAGTCGATCACCCCTTTGTGCTTCATCAACCAATCCATCCCTAGGATGAGTTCGAGTCTGGTGCACTTTATGAGGACTGGCTCGGCCCAGAACAATACTCCTTGGATCTCTATCTTAACCTTAGGACTGTATAAGTGGGCTAAGGTTTTATTGCCTAGAGTGGCAATCATCATGGGGATGGATAGAGGGAGCACGTCCAAGTTGTGGGTTTTCACAAAGTCTTCCGAGATGAAAGAATGTGTTGCTCCAGAGTCAAATAAAATCATAGCTGGTATGGAATTTGCGGTAAACGTACCGAGTACGACTTCGGGAGCCTCCTGAGCTTCCTCCGCGCTGATGTGGTTAACACGGGCCCGAACCGCCTGGTTGGGTGCTGCGCCTTGGGGCTGCTTGGGGTGTGGACACTGGTGCGAATTGTGCCCTTCCTTCTGGCAGTTGAAGCAGACGACCGGCCTCCCTTGGCGATTGTAACACCCCAAATTTTCAAAAGAATAAAAATATTATTTAATCTAATTTCCTGGAATTTATTATTTTGGAAATACCTTTAATGCCCTCCTTCATCTTTTTGAACTAAAACCTAGATGAAATGACCAAACTAGGGACTAGAAAATATTGTATATGCTCCCAAGGCCAAGATATATTTTTGAGAATTTTTACAAATTTTTATCAGCCTTGAAAGTACCCCAAATATTTTAAAAAGATTTCTACAATTATTTTTATTCAGAAAAAGGTTTTGGAACAGTAACGGGCTCTCTCCCCCCTTTCTCTCTCGGTCGGCCCAACCCGTTACCCTCGCTAGCCTTGGACTGACAGCCCGACCCCACCCGTCAGTGAGCCCCTCTCCTCTCGCGTGCGCGCCCGACACCCCGGCCCCACCTGTCGGCGCCAACCGACCCCTCTCGCGCCCGAGCCCGACCCCACCCATCAGCCGCCACACTCACTCGCTTGCGCCCGCTGGCATGTGGCCCCCACCTATCAGATCCGTCTTCCTCGCGAGATCCGCCCCCAAATCCCCCCCTCGCTGGCCGTCGCCATAACGCACCTCGGATCCGCTGCCCCCTCTCCCCTCTCCCCGAATTGAGCCCACCATTACTTCACCCGATCCCCGACGACCGTTTCCCCCTCTTCAATTCTGACCAATTCACATACAGGTTCGTTGAACCCTTGCAACCGAGCTCGCCGGCATTTAAAAACGCGTTTACTCACGACAACCATCAATTACGCCCCCTCTGTCCCCGCCGGTGACCCTATTTAAACCCCCCTGGTGCCCCGCATCCACCCATCGCTCGCAATTGCGCCAGAACCGAACCAAACGCCCATGACGCTCACTTAAACACCTCACCGCCACCTTCACTCCAGCCACCACTCGCCGTCACCGGAGTCCCCCTCCGTCCTCGTCGACCGCACCGCTGTGACCGCAAGGACCTCACCGACCCCAGCCACCGCTCCGTCGTCCATGAACCCCGCCGGAACGCCATCGCCGACGAGGACCCGAACCTCTTCGCCACCTCCACTCATCTCTGGCCACGCTCCGTCGACCGTTCGCCTCGCCGACGGTACCCTCGTGATCCCCGTAGTGTCCTCTTTCCATTTTAGGCCGTAGGTACAACCGCCGTCGCTCGCCGTGGCCTCTGGCCCGCTCACCATCGCCGGAGAAGACGACCGGCACGAGTCGAGTACCCGTGCCGTGTCGGATCTGATCCCGACCGTGCGATCGCGATCGGACGACTTAGATTATATCGCGTGTTCGGTTTAATCTGGTTCATCGGATCGTAGCATAGGGGTACGTTTTAACCTCGTGCGTCCATCAGTATTTAAAACCCACACTTGATCTGTCGCGCCCCGATTTAATAAATCAGGACTTTATTGAAATTCCATAGAAAATCAATAAAACAAGACGTTCATCAAGCGACCACGTACAGTACGGGCAATCATTCACGGTTCGTAGACCGCATTAATACAAAAGTGAATAAAGGTGAAGAGAAACTAATAAAATAAGGGTCCTAGATGAACGCCTCCTTCCAGTCTCGCCTTGACTGGGTCGCTACTCCAGACCTTCATCCTCCTCGTAGTAGACGGGCTCTGATGTTGTAAGTCAACGGGGTGAGTACAGATGTACTCAGCAAGCCACCGAATGCAAATATAATGCAAGATAATAACAAGGGAGATAGTGGCTAGTTTTGCGGAAGCAGCATATTTGTAAAGCATTTAATTGAGAGCAATTTATTAGTACGGAAAAGTAAACATGTGAATGCATCATCATCTTCTAACTCGAGGAGTACGTTTTACCTCCCCGCACAACAGTCCTTACATGCCATGAATATCTCATCCATTCAAACAATTGTAAACTAACTGCGAGTAGTCACACAACCCGCCCTTGACCGTGGGCTCGGCTTTTCGAAAAGATTGATTTTACTCTGATCAGAGATGTACCACTGTACCCACAAGGCACACACTCATCACTTACACCAAAGTGTAACGAGATGACCCATTTCACGGGAACTCGTGCCAAAACCTTCCATATGGTCTTCCCCGACTCAACAGCACCCTCTTATAGGTTTCGTACCGTGTCTCGCCATGTCGAGTTTCCACAATACCCCCTCTTGAGCCATCGTCGGTACAAGGCGCCCTGAGGGCTAGCCCCTTGCCCCCTCCACTATGGTGCCGTGAGACGGAGTGTTCCACACTTCCAGTTAGGACTTACCCATTAGACTTGTGGTTGGTACGGAAGTGCTTTGCAACAGATCCCGCAGACCGGTCCTTATAGTGCCCCGGGTGCGACATACCAAACCCGAGCTTGCACCCGGAACCCACCATACTTATAACATGCCTAACTCCAACAGAGTCCAGAGACAAGAATAACAGGGTATTTCATATACCAGAATCCATCTAACTACGACTCATTCTTTTATATCCTATAGCGGTTGTGCCGGTACATTGGGCACTAGCTAATATAATATTTGTAGAGTGACAAGGAGTTTAAGGCTCAATAAGCATGGCTTGGGTTTGCACACAAGGACGGGGATCTAATAAATATAAGTGTAGGGCTTGATCTTTGTCTAATGCAATATTAACCTATGAGTTATAGCGATAATTTATTAAATCATGGGCTCAATAATGATCAACTGTGTCCACAAAGGTGGTCGATGACTTGCCTTGCTCAGCAAAGGGTGAAGGAGGAACCTCGGGGTAGAACTCCTGCTCCTCGACGAACTCGTAGTCTTCTCGATACGGAAAAATAAATAAACATCACATTCAATAAAACATCTCCAAACATAATCACACATATTTGTGGGTGTTTTTATGTGGAGTAATATTTTAATATTCTGAGTTTTGTGTAAAACAGTAAAGTTTGATTTTTCATAATTTATTTTGTTGAATTAATAATTTATCTTTAAGGGGTTTTTATTCATTTGTTTATTAATAATATTTTGGACAACAGAATCATACTGTTTTTATGGCATTAATGTGTAGAGAATAATATTCTGGTTCTAACAAAATTTGAATGGTGAAATTTGGAGTTAAATTGAGCAAGATATGAATTTTCAAAGTTTAAATCAGTTTTCTGATTTTTATTTAAACTAAAAACAGTCCTTGGTCCACGGTGAACCAGGTTCACCGTGAACCCGTGACTATGCGCGTGGACCGGGTCAACCAGGACCGTCGGATCTTGATCCGGCGATCGGGCGCGAGGCGGAGGGGTTTAATGAAATCGGACGGCCACGATTAAATCATACCGAATCGGTACGCGTGGACGCTCGAGATCGATCGGGAGGTTTAAGTTACGATCAACGGCTGCGATCGCACGATACCCCTTCGATCAGATCCGAGGGCCCGGATTAAATCCCGAAGGGATTTAATTGTGGCCCTCCGATCGTGATCGGACGACCTCGATCTCGTCCGGCACGGCACGCCGTAAAGGGGTCGAGTACCCCTTCGTCTCCGGCGACGGCGGGCTCGGGTTCGCCCGCGACGGCGGCGGCGAGGGTCCAGGAGCCTAGCTAACGGCCAAAATGGAATGCGGAGGGAACGGGGATCACGATGATACCTTCAGCGACGATGATGGGGGCTTGGAGGTGACCGGCGGCGAGCGTAGACGGCAAAGAGTGTACGGGTGCCCGGCGGCGAGGGTGGTCCTGCGGTGTACTTAGCCAACGGAGGGGTGGCCGGGGACGGGGAGTCGTCGAGGGTCCCTCTGGTGGCGGTGGCTAGGGCGGGGGTGGCCGGAGTCGACGGCGATGTCTCGCCGGAGGTGGAGCAGACCCGAAGCTCGAAAAAGAGGGCGACGGACGTTCTGTTTTCGCTCGGGGAGGGCTCTGCTGGTGTGGATGAGGGCGGTGGTCGTGGGGGGGGGGGGTTTATAGGGGGTCGCCGGCGTGAAATGGGAAGGGGACCGGTGGAAATCCGAAAGGATTCCATCCTTGCGCCGGCGAGCTTCCATACGCACGGATAGGTTCCTAAAATAGCGATACCGCGTCGGGATTGGACGGAAGGTGATCACCGGAGGTAGGGGATTATGATCCCGGGCTCGGATCGTCGAGATCGGGTGGCTGGCGACGGGAAAATGGGAGGGGATCGCCGGGAAAGGAAAGGGGGAGATCCCCTTCCAAGGAGGAAGACGAATCTGACAGGTGGGCTCCACCTGTCAGTGGGTGAACGAAAAAGGAAAGGGGCTGACAGGCGGGTCCGGGCGGTCAGTGGCGCGGCGGGGGCTGGCCGGTGGGACCAAGCGGGCGTGGGCGGGAGAGGGAGGCGGGGAAAAGCGCCGACAGGCGGGGCCCACTTGTCAGAGAGAGAGCAGTGGTGGGCTGGGCCTAAAAGGCTTTAGGAGGGGGTTTCGGGGTTGAGGCCCATTAAGGATTAAAATTGATTTCCGATTTAAAATAATTCCAGAAATTCGAATATTTGATTAAGGGTTGAATCACTGTTGATAAAAATTTGTAAAAATTCCTAAAATTATATTTTGGTCTCTAGTTTATCTCATAAAATTTTCAGGTCCAAATTTTGAGTATTTCTCCCTGTTTGGCTTTATTTGGGTTCTTTTGTGAATTTCCCTTTAATAATTAATCAAAAATGATTTAAATAATACTTTTCTTTTTATTTTATTCCTTTTAATTTCTGGGGTGTTACAATCCTATCCCCCTTACAGAGAATCTCGTCCTCGAGATTCGGATCAATCCTCGAATAGCTCAGGATGCTGTGCCTTGAGTTCATCTTCTTTTTCCCAAGTAGCTTCTTCTATCGGATGATTGCTCCACTGTACTTTGCAGAAGCGGATGACTCTACTCCTGGTGGTCCTTTCTTTGACTTCCAATATCTTGACCGGCTTTTCCACATAGGTCAGATCCTCTTGGACATCCAACTGCTGAAGATCCACTTGCTCTGTGGGGACGCGGAGACACTTCTTGAGTTGGGATACGTGGAACACATCGTGTACTCCGGCCAACGAGGGTGGTAGTTCCAACTGATATGCCACTTCGCCTTGGCGTCGAACAACGGGAAATGGTCCAACATATCGAGGGGCCAACTTCCCTCTCATGTTAAACCATTGAGTTCCACGGAGAGGCGTGACTCGTAGGTAGACATGATCTCCTTCTTCAAAGGCTAGGTCTCGACGGCGATTGTCTGCGTAGCTCTTCTATCGCGATTGGGCTGTCTTGAGTCGGTCTCTGATGATCCGTACCTTCTCTTCAGCTTCGCGAAGAATGTCGGTTCCGAATACTTGGGATTCACCAGTTTGGTCCCAAAGTAGAGGCGTTCTGCACTTACGTCCATATAGGACTTCAAAAGGAGACATCTGAAGGCTGGCTTGATAGCTATTGTTGTATGAAAACTCAGCATACGGCAAGCTCTTGTCCCAAGTGGCTCCAAAATCCAAAACACATGCTCGAAGCATATCCTCTAGTATTTGATTTACCCTCTCTGTTTGTCCATCTGTCTGAGGATGGTAGGCGGTACTGAAATTTAATCTCGTGCCCATCTCCTCTTGGAGGTTTTTCCAAAAACGAGAGGTAAACTGACTTCCTCGGTCAGATACTATCTTCTTGGGCACTCCATGAAGACATACTATCCGGGCCATATATAGCTCTGCTAGCTTAGGGCCACTGAAGGTTGTCTTGACGGCTATGAAATGAGCTACTTTCGTAAGCCGATCGATGATCACCCAAATAGAATCATACCCAAGTTGGGTCTTTGGTAATCCGGTGATGAAATCCATACCGATCTCTTCCCACTTCCATTCCGGCACTTTAAGTGGCTGTAACAATCCTACAGGTCTCTGATGTTCAGCTTTTACTCTTCTGCAGGTGTCACATTCGGCGACAAACTGGGCAATCTCTCTTTTCATGCTAACCCACCAATAACATTCCTTCAGATCTTGGTACATCTTGGTACTGCCGGGATGAATGGAGTACAATGTCTCGTGGGCTTCTTTCAAGATAAGGGTCTTTATCTCGGGTTTATCCGGCACACATATCCGGGTTCCAAACCAAATGGTGCCATTTTCGTCTTCTGAAAATCCGGGGGCTTTTCCTTGTCTCATGTTCTTCCTGATGGCAGCTATATCCGGGTCCTCCATCTGAGCCTCACGGATCTGCTCAAATAAAATAGGCTGGGTTTCCAAAGCGGCTAGATATGCTCTGGTGGTCAATCCAAGATTCAATTTTTCCATCTCCTTACATAACAAGGGTGCGTGTTCTTGAATCATCATGGCCGTGCAATATCCCTTGCGACTTAACGCATCCGCTACCACATTTGCTTTTCCTGGGTGGTAGTGAATACCTAAGTCATAGTCCTTGATGAGTTCCAACCATCGTCTTTGCCTCAGATTAAGGTCAGGCTGTGTGAAGATATACTTCAAGCTCTTGTGATCCGTAAAGATCTCACAGCGATTTCCAACTAGATAGTGCCTCCAAATCTTAAGGGCGTGCACTACGGCGGCTAATTCCAGATCGTGAGTCGGATAATTCAACTCATGAGGTCTCAACTGTCGGGAGGCATAAGAGATAACTTTTCCATCTTGCATAAGAACACATCCCAATCCTTGGCGAGATGCGTCGCAATAGACATGGAAGTCTTTGCGGATATCCGGTAGGGTCAGTATAGGTGCAGACACCAAACGGGTCTTGAGGGTGCGGAAATTTTCCTCGCATTCAGGAGTCCATTCAAACTTCTCTCCTTTCTGCAACAACTTGGTCATTGGCTTGGCTATCTTAGAAAAATTCTCGATAAACCTCCGATAATATCCGGCCAAACCCAGAAAACTTCGTATCTCAGATACGTTCGTGGGTGGCAACCAATCCGTAACTGCTTCTACGGTGGCAGGGTCTACTGCGATTCCTTGCGTAGAGATGATGTGTCCGAGGAACTTTACCTCCGCCGTCCAAAACTTGCATTTGCTGTACTTGGCATACAATTGGTGTTCTCTTAACTTTCCTAAGGTCAACTGGAGGTGAGTCTCGTGCTCCTTCTGGTCCTTGGAATAAATAAGGATGTCGTCTATGAAAACCACTATGAACTTGTCCAAATACTCCATGAACACTTTATTCATCATATTCATGAAGAATGCAGGGGCGTTGGTCATCCTGGAGTTTTCAAAGTATACACATTTATTTTAGTAAACCTCTTCATATTTTATTTCAAAAGGGTACCGTTCTTGCGGTTACATTTATTTATTCTCTCATTCATGCCTTATATTTTGACATGGATGCTAATACAAGCAAGCAATAAAACTAACAATCAATCGTAAAACTACGTCTAAGGCAGCTCGGGGGACGGCTCGATCTCGGGCTCGTGGGAGACGGTCGGGGTCGAGGAACTGGGCGGTCCGGCGGGTGGTGCGCTGCGGGAGATCCTCTTGGGCCTCACAGTGGGAGTCTGAAGGGGTTTCTTCCAGCGAGGCGGAAGAGGCGCGATCTCCTCTATGTCCTTCTTTAATTCCTCGATCTGGTAGCGAAGATGTGGGTTGGTGGCGACACGCTGCCGAAGGAGCTCATTTTGTCGCCTCAATTCCTCTGCCTCGGCAGCCAAGCGGTGTCCCTACTGGATGCGGCGACGAAGCTCTCCGTTCTCGCGGTTTAGGTCCTCGGAAGAATGTCGGTAGAAGCTGATGGTGTCGCGCTGTCCATTGGCGTCCTGCAGTGCCTTGTAATGGAGATCATCCATGGCCTCCAACAAGTGTATGGTATGACCTATCGCAGAATGGCGCTGGGAGAGTGTGCTGACGAAGACACTGTGGGGACTCCCGGGGGTGCGAAGAGGTACGAAGCGGAAGTCCGTGTCGTAGAGCTCGCTGTCGTAGATCATCCGAGCTCCGTGAGTGCTTGGAGAGCGGTGCGCTGGCTGGCCACCAGGATGGTAGGTCCTCCTCCGCGGTAGGTGTGAGCTGTCTGAGGGGAGGGCTGGACGACGACGGTGACCTCGCAGAAGCTCTCTTCTTCGTCGGGGAAGACTCCATGGTACATTGGCTCATGCTCGAAGCCGAGGAAACTGACGAGCATGCGTAGCTCGCGGATGAATCCGGCCTCGTCACGAAGGTTCCCATTCATGGTACGGACCGGCATCTACAAAAGAGAGAAAAATTTTGTGAAAACCGCGGAAGATGAGAGGATAAGTGATCTTTTGTAAAATATAGTGAATATATATATAAGTCCTAAGGTCAGGTCTGTTTGGCTTCCTACAGTCAAGTCGGCTCTGATACCATCTTGTCGCGCCCCGATTTAATAAATCAGGACTTTATTGAAATTCCATAGAAAATCAATAAAACAAGACGTTCATCAAGCGACCACGTACAGTACGGGCAATCATTCACGGTTCGTAGACCGCATTAATACAAAAGTGAATAAAGGTGAAGAGAAACTAATAAAATAAGGGTCCTAGATGAACGCCTCCTTCCAGTCTCGCCTTGACTGGGTCGCTACTCCAGACCTTCATCCTCCTCGTAGTAGACGGGCTCTGATGTTGTAAGTCAACGGGGTGAGTACAGATGTACTCAGCAAGCCACCGAATGCAAATATAATGCAAGATAATAACAAGGGAGATAGTGGCTAGTTTTGCGGAAGCAGCATATTTGTAAAGCATTTAATTGAGAGCAATTTATTAGTACGGAAAAGTAAACATGTGAATGCATCATCATCTTCTAACTCGAGGAGTACGTTTTACCTCCCCGCACAACAGTCCTTACATGCCATGAATATCTCATCCATTCAAACAATTGTAAACTAACTGCGAGTAGTCACACAACCCGCCCTTGACCGTGGGCTCGGCTTTTCGAAAAGATTGATTTTACTCTGATCAGAGATGTACCACTGTACCCACAAGGCACGCACTCATCACTTACACCAAAGTGTAACGAGATGACCCATTTCACGGGAACTCGTGCCAAAACCTTCCATATGATCTTCCCCGACTCAACAGCACCCTCTTATAGGTTTCGTACCGTGTCTCGCCATGTCGAGTTTCCACAATACCCCCTCTTGAGCCATCGTCGGTACAAGGCGCCCTGAGGGCTAGCCCCTTGCCCCCTCCACTATGGTGCCGTGAGACGGAGTGTTCCACACTTCCAGTTAGGACTTACCCATTAGACTTGTGGTTGGTACGGAAGTGCTTTGCAACAGATCCCGCAGACCAGTCCTTATAGTGCCCCGGGTGCGACATACCAAACCCGAGCTTGCACCCGGAACCCACCATACTTATAACATGCCTAACTCCAACAGAGTCCAGAGACAAGAATAACAGGGTATTTCATATACCAGAATCCATCTAACTACGACTCATTCTTTTATATCCTATAGCGGTTGTGCCGGTACATTGGGCACTAGCTAATATAATATTTGTAGAGTGACAAGGAGTTTAAGGCTCAATAAGCATGGCTTGGGTTTGCACACAAGGACGGGGATCTAATAAATATAAGTGTAGGGCTTGATCTTTGTCTAATGCAATATTAACCTATGAGTTATAGCGATAATTTATTAAATCATGGGCTCAATAATGATCAACTGTGTCCACAAAGGTGGTCGATGACTTGCCTTGCTCAGCAAAGGGTGAAGGAGGAACCTCGGGGTAGAACTCCTGCTCCTCGACGAACTCGTAGTCTTCTCGATACGGAAAAATAAATAAACATCACATTCAATAAAACATCTCCAAACATAATCACACATATTTGTGGGTGTTTTTATGTGGAGTAATATTTTAATATTCTGAGTTTTGTGTAAAACAGTAAAGTTTGATTTTTCATAATTTATTTTGTTGAATTAATAATTTATCTTTAAGGGGTTTTTATTCATTTGTTTATTAATAATATTTTGGACAACAGAATCATACTGTTTTTATGGCATTAATGTGTAGAGAATAATATTCTGGTTCTAACAAAATTTGAATGGTGAAATTTGGAGTTAAATTGAGCAAGATATGAATTTTCAAAGTTTAAATCAGTTTTCTGATTTTTATTTAAACTAAAAACAGTCCTTGGTCCACGGTGAACCAGGTTCACCGTGAACCCGTGACTATGCGCGTGGACCGGGTCAACCAGGACCGTCGGATCTTGATCCGGCGATCGGGCGCGAGGCGGAGGGGTTTAATGAAATCGGACGGCCACGATTAAATCATACCGAATCGGTACGCGTGGACGCTCGAGATCGATCGGGAGGTTTAAGTTACGATCAACGGCTGCGATCGCACGATACCCCTTCGATCAGATCCGAGGGCCCGGATTAAATCCCGAAGGGATTTAATTGTGGCCCTCCGATCGTGATCGGACGACCTCGATCTCGTCCGGCACGGCACGCCGTAAAGGGGTCGAGTACCCCTTCGTCTCCGGCGACGGCGGGCTCGGGTTCGCCCGCGACGGCGGCGGCGAGGGTCCAGGAGCCTAGCTAACGGCCAAAATGGAATGCGGAGGGAACGGGGATCACGATGATACCTTCAGCGACGATGATGGGGGCTTGGAGGTGACCGGCGGCGAGCGTAGACGGCGAAGAGTGTACGGGTGCCCGGCGGCGAGGGTGGTCCTGCGGTGTACTTGGCCAACGGAGGGGTGGCCGGGGACGGGGAGTCGTCGAGGGTCCCTCTGGTGGCGGTGGCTAGGGCGGGGGTGGCCGGAGTCGACGGCGATGTCTCGCCGGAGGTGGAGCAGACCCGAAGCTCGAAAAAGAGGGCGACAGCGTTCTGTTTTCGCTCGGGAGGGCTCTGCTGGTGTGGCTGAGGGCGGTGGTCGTGGGGGGGGGGTTTATAGGGGGTCGCCGGCGTGAAATGGGAAGGGGACCGGTGGAAATCCGAAAGGATTCCATCCTTGCGCCGGCGAGCTTCCATACGCACGGATAGGTTCCTAAAATAGCGATACCGCGTCGGGATTGGACGGAAGGTGATCACCGGAGGTAGGGGATTATGATCCCGGGCTCGGATCGTCGAGATCGGGTGGCTGGCGACGGGAAAATGGGAGGGGATCGCCGGGAAAGGAAAGGGGGAGATCCCCTTCCAAGGAGGAAGACGAATCTGACAGGTGGGCTCCACCTGTCAGTGGGTGAACGAAAAAGGAAAGGGGCTGACAGGCGGGTCCGGGCGGTCAGTGGCGCGGCGGGGGCTGGCCGGTGGGACCAAGCGGGCGTGGGCGGGAGAGGGAGGCGGGGAAAAGCGCCGACAGGCGGGGCCCGCTTGTCAGAGAGAGAGCAGTGGTGGGCTGGGCCTAAAAGGCTTTAGGAGGGGGTTTCGGGTTGAGGCCCATTAAGGATTAAAATTGATTTCCGATTTAAAATAATTCCAGAAATTCGAATATTTGATTAAGGGTTGAATCACTGTTGATAAAAATTTGTAAAAATTCCTAAAATTATATTTTGGTCTCTAGTTTATCTCATAAAATTTTCAGGTCCAAATTTTGAGTATTTCTCCCTGTTTGGCTTTATTTGGGTTCTTTTGTGAATTTCCCTTTAATAATTAATCAAAAATGATTTAAATAATACTTTTCTTTTTATTTTATTCCTTTTAATTTATGGGGTGTTACATGATCTGAGCTGCACGATGCGTACCGGTTCGATGTTTTAATCTCAGCCATCCACGTCACTCTAACCCCCCCGCCTCGCCCACGCGCGTTGGATCTGGATCCAACGGTCTAGATCGATCCGGCGCACGCGCACAGTGCGCGGGTTCACCGTGGGCCTGGCTCACCATGGACCCGAGGCTATTTTGAGTTTAATTTAAATTCCAGAAATGCTTTTAAACTTCAAAAATTCATATCTTGCACATTTCAACTTCAAAAATTACCATTTCAATTTCAGAAAATTTGTAATATTATCCTCTACATGTTAATGCAATAAAAAAAATATGTTTACTTTGGACATTTCATGTTTATTTAATAAAGTGTTCAAATGCCCTTAGGGTAAAATACAAATTCAATTGATTAAATTTCAGTGAATTTTATATTTATTTACTTCCTGTTCATATACTGAAAACCACTAAATTTTCCATGAACCTTTCATTTTAAATTAATTAGAAGACTTAAAATGAGACTACTCACATTTAAAACCCCTTTTACAAAGGACAACATTTCATTATAATTCATTTTAAATTATTTATAAAATAAATTTGAGAGACTTAACAACTTGATTTTCTTTAAATTAAACCAACCTAAACCTATGTGCTTGTTGTGTGGTTTTATATTGTTTAATTGAATGTTGTATTTATTTTATTTTACTTTATTTATATTGGAAAGACTACGACGCCGCCAAGGAACCGGAATACTTCCGGGAAGTCCCTCCCTCACCTTTCGCTGAACAAGGCAAGTCACCAAACCAATCTTTTGAGCATATTGAACCCATGTTTTATTAAACTATCGCTAAAACACATAGGCTATACATGCATTAGTCCAATGAAAACCCTTACAATATATTTATTTAGGATCCCCCGACCTTGATTGCAACCCAAGCCATGCTATCTCGCCTAACCTCCTTGTCACCATATGATTAGTATTATTAGCTAGTGTCCAATGTATTAACACGATCGCTATAGGATAAAAATAAGTCGTAGCAAAATGGTTCTACTATATGATCCCCGTTACTTCTTATCCTTGGAATTCTGTCGGTGATGAGTTGTGGTTGTGAGTGAATGCATGGTGGGTTCCGGGTGCAAGCTAGGGCATTGGTCGGTAGCACCCGGGCACTATAAGGACCGGTCTGCGGGATCCGTTGCAATACACTTCCGTACTAACCACAAGTCTAATGGGTAAGTCCTAACTAAGGTATGGAGTGTTCCAAACCGAGGCCACCATTTGGAGATGGGTTAAGCAGCACCTGCGGGTGGCTTGTACTGACGTGACGCAAAAGGGGGTGCGATGTTAGCCGGGATGCGGCCCGGCACACCGGCGAAACCTAGAGCGGGTGGTTATCGCTTGGAGCATTTCATTTTACATCGAAACCCTCAATGCACTCAACCAACCTCAACCACTCAAACACTCATCTTTGTCAATCACTAATCATCCAGACCGAAACCACCCTTGGTTTCTCAATCTCCCCCTTGATGAGTGCATTAACAACCCCAAAGCAAAGACATGATGAGGATTGCAAGTTACGTAGTTACGCGCACAAGTGACCATAAAAACTCATAAAAGAGCAAAACATGTCACTTGATAAAAGATCTCCCCGCTTGGGCAAAAACTCATGCAAAGCAAGGCAAAAGCATCAACTCATGCAAAGACAGACAAAAGCATCAAAAGGCACATCATCTCAAGGCATGATGAAAACTCTAAGGCATGATGAAAACTCCACCTTAACCAAGCAATCCAAAAGCCTCCAAAAGCATCATGTAGACCATTTCTCCCCCTTTGACAATGTAGGCATCAAGGAGATAAAAAGATACATCGAGGGGAAAAAGGGTAAAGCAGAGATGTGAGCTTCTAAAATTTGAGCAGCTGCAATTACTGTACAACCAATCATTCGCCTTGAATATCATCTAAAAGTATTGTATGACAACCTCAAATGAATACCATCTAAACAAAAGGCATGACCAAACATTTTCAGATTTTAGCAAATAAAAGCATCACCACTTAGACTAGTATACTAGACATGTCAAGGCATGAGATGCAAAAGCTAAACAAGCACACACTAGATAAGCGTATCCCACTTCAAGGAGCTTCATCAAACATGATATGCAATGAATTTTAAATTTTCCATTTTGTGTCAGGGGTTATTTGCATGTCAACCTTATGCTAAACGACCATGCTAAGCCTAGGTTGAAACCATCAGAATCTTAAAGCCATGGTCTCGGCAAACACTTCAATGTCCCGGTTCATACCAAAGTGCTATGGTAAGCCGTCTAGAACAAAGTAGTGCGACAAAGCAAACCCACCTAGATCTTTTCAATTTTAGCACACAATAGCTTGAATATCATTCATTTTCATTTTCATTTTCATTCATTTTAATTTTCATTCATTTTTCATTTTCATTCATTTTTCATTTTCATTTTCATTGATTTTCATTTTCAGCATAATATCTTTGATGAAATCAAGTTGCGTATTAGCATCCGAGTAAAAAGGACCTAGCTATCAGGTGAATAAAAGATAGCAAAAGCACTCAACCCATTCAAGCTAGTTTCTAGACTAAGCAGTGATCGTTTTCAAATTTCCACAAATAAAAGCCATGCTCATGACAAGTATCAGATGACAACATGCCAAGTACAGTCAACAGTATTAAAGACAATACTACAAAGGCATAACAAAGCATGTACTTGTAAAAGCAATTAATCATATGACAGAAGCTCATGCAATGCTACAAAGCTCCCCCTCAAGACATGCTAGTATCTGTGGTGCCCCAATTTATACAAATCGGAACATTATTAAATTTCCATAGAAAAACAATGATAACAAGAGGTTCATCATGCGACATCGTACATACGGGCATTCATTCGTGGTTCGCATACCACATTATTACACAAGTGTAAAATAAAAAGAAACTATAAAAGTAGACTGCATGACGAACGTCTTCTTCGGGATCATTTTCTTGACTGGGTCGCTACTCCAGACCATCCTCTTCATAGTAGGCATCCTCTGAATTGTGTATCCAACGGGTATGAGTACAAAAAGTACTCAACAAGCCACTGCAAATGCAATAGTAATGCAAGGTAATAACAATGGAAGGATAATGGCTAAAAGTGCGAAAAAGTACATTTTCAGTTATTGCATTTAGTGTAGTCAAATTTTATCATGCGGAAATATAAACATGAACATCAATAACACCATCTAACTCGAGGAGTGCGTTTTACCTCCTCGCACAACAGTCCTTACATGTCAAACCATCATGCACATACATCTCAAGAGTAAACTAACTGTGGGATGTCACACAACCCGCCCTTGACCGTGGGCTCGACTTTTCGAAAAGATTTATGACTCTGATCAGAGGTGTACTACTGTACCCACAAGGCACGCACTCATCCCATACACCAAAGTGTAACGAGATGACCCATACCACGGGAACTCGTGCCAAAACCTCGGCATGAAATGGTCCAAGCGATAACCACCTGCTCTAGGTTTTGCCAGCGCGTCAGGCCGCATCCCGGCTAACATCGCACCCCCTTTTGCGCCACGTCGGTACAAGCCACCGGCAGGTGCTGGTTGACCCATCTCCAAATGGTGGCCTCGGTTTGGAACACTCCATACCTTAGTTAGGACTTACACATTAGACTTGTGGTTAGTACGGAAGTGTATTGCAACGGATCTCGTAGACCGATCATTATAGTGCCCCGGGTGCTACTGACCAATGCCCTAGCTTGCACCCGGAACCCACCATGCATTCACTCACAACCACAACTCATCACCGACAGAATTCCAAGGATAAGCATAACAGGGATCATATAGTAGAACCATGTTGCTGCGACTCATTTTTATCCTATAGCAATCGTGTCAATACATTGGACACTAGCTAATAATACTCATCATATGGTGACAAGGAGGTTAGGCGAGATAGCATGGCTTGGGTTGCACATAAAGGTCGGGGCGATCCTAAATAAATATATTGTAAGGGTTCCATTTGACTAATGCATATATATCCTATGTGTTTTAGCGATAGTTTAATAAGACATGGGTTCAATATGCTCAAAAATGTTTGGTGACTTGCCTTGTTCAGCGAATGGGGAGGAAGGAACTTCTGGGTAATATTCCGGCTCCTCGGTGACGTCGTAGTCTTCCCAATATAAATAAAGTAAAATAAAATAATACAACATTCAATTAAACAATATAAAACCACACAACAAGCACATAGGTTTAAATTGGTTTAATTTAAAGGAAATCAAGTTGTTAAGTTTCTGAAATTTATTTTATAAATAATTTTAAAAGGAATTATAATGAAATGTTGTCCTTTGTAAAAAGGGGTTTTAAATGTGAGTAATCTCATTTTAAGTTTTCTAATTAATTTAAAATGAAAGGTTCAGAGAAAACTTAGTGGTTTCATTATTCTAACAGGGAATGAATAAATATAAATTTTGCTGTAATTTAAATAATCAAATTTGCATTTTACCCTAAGGGTATTTGAATACTTTATTAAATAAGAATGAAATATTCAAAGTAAACATATTGTTTTTATTGCATTAACATGTAGAGGATAATATTACAAATTTTCTGAAATTGAAATGGTAATTTTCGAAGTTAAAATGCGCCAGATATGAATTTTTGAAGTTTAAAAGCATTTCTGGGATTTAAATTAAATTTAAAATAGCCTCGGGTCCACGGTGAGCTAGGCCCACGGTTAACCCACGCACTGTGCGTGTGGTCCGGCCCAATCTGGGCCGTTGGATCCAGATCCAACGCGCAAGGGCGAGGCGGGGGAGTTAAAGTGACGTGGACGACTGAGATTAAAACATCGAACTGGTACGCATCGTGCGACCCAGATGAGATGCGGGATTTTAAATATAGCGAATGGCTCAGATTATAACGTACCCCTTCGCCGAGATCTAACAGATCCGATTAAACCGCGTGAGGGATTTAATCATCACCGTTGGATCCAGATCGCACGGTCGCGATTGAATCCGACACGACACGTGTCGGGGGGGGGGGGGGGTAAAGTACCCGTCTTCCCCAACTCCGACGACCCGACGGTGAGTGATTCCGGTGACGGCGAGGGCTATCCGGCCTAACTAGAGCTAAGAATGTAAAGAGGGGACTAAGGGGAACACGAGGGTACCCTTGCGATGATGAACGGTCGACGGAGCGTGGCCGGCGATGAGAGGAGGTGGCAGCGAAGTGGTTCAGGACCTTGTCGGCGACGGCGATCCGGCGAGGCTTGGCGTCGACGGAGGGGTGGCTGAGGTCGGTGAAGTCCTCGCGGTTACAATGGTGGGGTCGCCTAGGGCGGAGGGGGTCACTGGTGACGGCGAGAGGCGATCGGAGCGAAGGTGACGGCGAGGTGTTAAAACATGAAATGTGGCGCTCTAGTTCGTTCTCAGTGCGATCGGGCGTGCGGGCTGGACGAGGGGGTGGCCGCGGTTTAAATAGGGTCGTCGGTGGGGGCAGAGGGGGCGTAATCGGGGGAAACCAAGAGTAAAGTCTCTCTTCAATGCCGGCGAGCTCCTGCCTCGCATGCATGCGCTCGATCCGGGGGCGATGATGCGGTGGAGTAATGGGGGAAACGGTCGGGAGAATGCGGGGAATTCAATGCCGGCGAGGGATTAAAGGGAGGGGGCCGGCGAGAGAGAATATGAGGTGGGGTTAGGGTTTCGGCCGGTGAGGGGGGTGATTTGGGGGCAGATCTCGTGGGCCGGTGAGAATCTGAGGTCAGTGGGCGCGGGCGAGCGGGCGAGGCAACTGACGGGTGGGGTCGGGCAGTCGGGCGCGCGCGCGAGGGGAGAGGGCTCGTTGATGGGTGGGGCCCGGGTGTCAGTTCGAGGCACACGGGGTAACGGGCTGGGCCGGTCGGGTGAGAGAGAATGGGAGGAGGAGGCCCGTTACTGTTTAAAAGGTTTTGTGATTAAAAATAATTGCAGAAAATGGATTAAAATATTTGGGCTACTTCCAAGGTTGATAAAAATTTGTAAAAATTCTCAAAAATATATGTTGGCCTTGGGATCATATACAAAATTTTCTAGCCCTTGGTTTGGTCATCTCATGTAGGTTCTAGTTCAAAAAGGGTAAGGAGGGCATTAAAGGTATTTCCAAAATAATTAATTCCAGGAGATTGGATTAAATAATATTTTTATTTCTTTGAAAATTTGGGGTGTTACAGTATCTCTCGGATGCTGAGTGAGAGGGTGAGATAAAAACTGTTTTGGAATCCAGCAACACAAAACTCGAGATCCAGGCAAAGTAGTAGACTGACCATGCACAGGAGATAAACAATGATAAAAAGTGTGTAGTCTAGCAATAAAGCGCGAACCTGGAAATCGATAAGGTCTCCCAACTTGTCGAGCATTAAAGTGTCTTACATGTGATCTATCACCATATGAAGCATGATGTACACCACGAGGGGCAAAAAAATCACTCTCAAAACCATGTGGGGCCTCAAAATCAGGAAAAGAGTGGAAAGCATACTCATGCAAATCAAGTGAAGAATAATCATGAAAGTCCAAAGCATGAGCACGACGTTCATCTTTCATGCGTCGATAGCAAAAACCAATCAAATGCCCTACACGATGATAATAAGCGCAATGAAAAACTTTCTTGGTGTAGGCTTATAGCTTTCTGGCGCGAACCTCACAGTGTTCCTAGGTTTTTGCTTGGAGTCTGTCTTGAGTGGTGGAATGATTATCTTTTTGGGTTGGGTAGGATTTTTGGCTTTTTGAGGTGTGTCTAACTGGGCTCTCTCTTTCTCAAGGGTAGTAGGTAGAGTGAACACAGTTTGGCTCGGGGTATTAGAAGAAGTTCTCTCATAACCTAACCCAAGAGCTAACCCTGCCCTATCAGCGCACATTTTTGTTTTGTCCAAAAGCAAATCCATTTTCCCTTTCCCTTCAGTGCATTTGTCTACCATGGAAAGCAGATAATCATTCTCACATTTTAGTTTTTCTACATGCTCTCTAGCAAAGATGAGTTGGTCCTTAAGGGTGACGCGGGTGGGACACGTCGGCTGCACATCCTTAGAACACTGAGCACTCTCCAATCTAGCCTTAAGCTCATCGATATGCTTATCTCTCAGACTAACGCTTTCAATTAGTAAAGTGCAGTTTAAGCATTCATCGATGGCACAAGGGCTAGACTCCACCACCAAAAGTTGCTTCTGAACATTTTCAAGTTTTTTAATGTTTTGAGCATGTATCAGACGCAACTGATCAAGTTCATCCATAACGATAAGACAAGACTCACATTCAGAAATTTTAGACTCAGACTTCAACAAAGCAAGTTCAGTAGAAAGTGATTCAATTTTAATCTTTAGTTCCTTTCGTTCTTTAGTAGCAAGTTTAAGCAGTCTATCTTGTGAAATAATTGCATCATGTAATTCATCGTTTTGAACAAGTAATTGGTCATGTGATAGACTAACCTCAGATGAGTTAGGCTCATCGCTGTTGTACTTGTCATTGGTCACGAAGAAAAGGCCATTGAAGTCCTTAGTCTTTTCCTTCTTTTTTCACTCTTGTAAAATTCTTCTTCATGAGAGCTTGGCTCTTCACTCGAGGTGTTGTCGATGTCGCTGAGTGCAGCCACAAAAGCTCTAGCCATCCTTTTTGCCACTTTTCCTTTTTTGCCTGTGAAGAAGGATTTTTTGTCTCTTTTTGGTGTTTGAGTTCATGTTCATTCTTTGAGTTCAGTTTTGGGCAATTTGCTTTAATATGATTAAGATCACCGCACTCAAAACACCCTCAAAAGCCTCCTCTTCTTTGCTCTCTTCTATCATTGTACAACCTAGTAAATTTTCTGACTATAAGAGCAAGCTCTTCATCGTCCAATGTGTCCACTTGTTCCTTTGTGATAGAGACCAATGAAGACAAGGCAAAACCCTCAGAAAAAGCACAAACTCTAGACACACTACCTCTAGATGAGGTGCCACTGCTAGGACTGGAAATCAAAGCAATCGAAGGCAACAAAGCTTTTCCAGCTCCTGGTCGAGACGCCTTGGCAATCTCGGTGGACTTAAGCTTTCTAAAGAGTTCGTCGCAAGTCAGAGTGTCAAAGCTTGCCGACTCTTCAATACTGGAGATCTTCACCTCCCATATGCTATGATCGAGAGAATAGAGAAGTTTGATTGCCCTATCGTGGTCAGAGTAAGCTAAAATCCTAGTGGCGCACAAATTACTGACAATCCCATCAAAACGCGTAAACATGGCATCTACAGATTCACCAGGGCCTTGCATGAACATTTGGTATTCTTGATTATACGTGCTCTGCCTCCTAGCCTTAATCTGGGTAATGCCCTCATGAAAAGTACTCAAGGTCGTCCAGATTTCTCATGCAGTCTGAAGGTGCTGGACCCTGTCAAACTCATTGCAACTCAGACTGATAAAAAGAATGTTTCTAGCCTTGCTATTACATTCATATTGTGCCTTCTCAGTCTATGAGGTACGAGTGTCAGGTATCACATATTGGGATGCAACAATATCCCAAATAGCACTTCCTTGGCTCAACAAATAAGCCTCTATGTGCACCTTCCAATAAGCATAATCTCAACAATCAAACATTGGGATCTTGGTGTTCCTTTCCATGTCGCCAAAACCAGGATCACAAACCGGTTAAGGTCAACTGGTGATCTAACCGGCTCTGATACCAATTGTGGGATCGGAATGGCGACTAGAGGTGGGGTGAATAGGCGCCTCAACACTTTCTTTCGAATGTGATGACCTAATCAAATCACCTTCGCACCTCTAAACACTCAGTTTCAAGTTTAAACCAATTAGTAAAAAATTCGAGCTCCACTAGATTGAAAAACACAATTCAGCTCAATTTAAGGATTATTTAATTGATGAATATCAACACACTTCACTCAAGAATGCAAATCAAATTTGGAGAAGAGAGTCAACTTGAAATCTCAATGCTTCTAAAATATTCTGGATGATGAATAGTAACAATAACTTTCAAAAGCATTTAGAAATTAGATTATGGTTCAATTTGCATACTTCAATTTCGGAACATATTTAATTTCAGCACACCATATTCAGATTAGTATTACAAGGACTTACTTGCTGGAATCAGAAGAAGCTAGATCATGAATAGTGTTGTCGACAGAAAACTGAAAATTATCAGTAAACACTATTCACCGACAAGAGCACAAAATAATTCTTCACTAGTTTTAGATTTTCACAACATTTCTGTAGGACCGAAAGTAGCGACCAGAGGGGGGGTGAATGGGCGCCTTAAAAATTCTTTCGAATCAATGGCCTGTTCCCAATACCCAACGCACCTCAAAAGACTAAGCAGCAGAAAATAAACAAAAGGCCTAAGTCTAAGGGTATCTAACCTAGAAGCAACTGATGTCAAACAGAGAACTATTAAAGAAGTGCAACTAGGCAGATGAACACTGTGTAACAGGCCTAAACTTCCCTATGAAATGATCTAAGTATATGTAAGGTGAAATGAGAAGTTACTGTCCAAATTTGTCTCCTGTTCGGAACTTGGCGAAGCCTGCTTCGCCTGTCGAGGTCTGCTTCGGAGATGATTGTCGAAGATTGCTTCGCTGGTCGAAGCCTACTTCGGAGGTTGGTGACGAAGCCTGCTTCGGAGGTCAGTTGCGAAGCATGTCGAAGATGCCGAAGGTGTTTTGGTCTAGCCTAGTACGAAGGGGCAGGGAGCGAAGTATGCTTCGAAGCGAAGTATGACAACGCCGGAGCCTGCTTCGAAGTATGTACTTCGAAAGTAAGGCTTCGAACACAACAACTTCGAACCGAGTGCTTCGGAGCTAAACCTTCGAATAGAAAACTTCGAACGCAACACACAGGCGAATGACCTTCGAACAAAGAATCGGAGCCTGTCACACGACAGAGAACAAATTCGAAGCCTATATTTCTACCTTCGAAAAGAGCAAGCTTCAAAGAGAGGATCGAAGGCTGACACACGACATGGAGACCAAAATCGAAGTCTATCAGTGAGATTAACTTCGAAGCTAACTCCGAAGCTCAATCGAAGTATCGACTTCGAACAGCTCGCAACTGAGAACACCTTCGCAAGACTATCGAAGTATGTGAAGCTGTTAGAGTGCAAAGTGTTCTGCGAAGCTAGAGACAGCACAAAAATGAAGCCAAAGATCAAGTGAAGCCTTCAAAGATGTTATATCGAAGCCTGCCTCACGGTGCTGAGGGGCTTCGACCAGAGAGGGGGCTTCGGTAGTAAAGCAGCCAGAAAAGGTACTTAGCCTAGTCTACTTCGATCAAAAAGGCTACGCAGAAAAGCAAAAGCTGGCACTAGAACACTGTTTCTACAGTGAACGAGTACTACTTGCAATAGCAAGAACTAGTACATCGGGCACGAAGAACACAGCCAACAAAAGACCAAACAGAGAACAAACATGCACTCGGTACTCAAGGATTCTGATTCACAAGCACTGACCGCATGCCTTGCACTCAACAGGGAACAAAAAACTCACTGCATTAATGAAGAATCAACTTGTTGCATGCATGAAAACCAGGATTTGGCGGCGCACAGAACCAGGAAGGGAAGAGAAAGAGCGCAGGAACAAAAAGTGACCCAAGGAATGATGAAAAAGTGATTTCTAGAAGGGTAGTCCAAACCCTAGGGATTGGGGCCCTATTTATAGGCTGCCCAACACTAGGAATATTCTACCAGCCCCTTAGGGTTTTTACAGACGCAAGAATAAAGGAAAAGACTCTACTGCCCTTAGGTATTTTTACAGACACGACTGACTGACTGTGGGCCTAGAGTTACAGATGACTTATCCGGAAGCTAAGCTTTCGTAGCGACTACGGCTTCTCTTCTGGACAGTTGGATACAAGATCGACGGTTGTCAGTTTTGCGTCGAAACTGACAAAGCCTCCACCGACTTTGCACCAGGTACCCGGATTGGGCCGGCCCGACTCCGCAGCTCTCTCAGCCCGGCAATCACTCACCGCCCGTGTACCTGAGTCAACCCTGGTCAACAGCCCAGTGGGTCTTCTACTGCTTCTGGCCCATGCACCCGGATTGGGCCAGCCCGACTTCGCAGCCTCCTCTGCCCGATAGTCGCTTGCTGCCCGTGTACCTGAATCACACGCGGCCCATGAAACAGCAGATCTCTTCTTCTTTTGTCCTCTTTGACTATCGTTGACAATGACTCATCACTTTTGGAGCCATGAGGCCCACGGTATTCAGCATGGCTCCTCAATCTCCCCCTTGATGAGTGCATTGTCAACACTCCTCTTTTTTTTTCAGCTCTTCAGCACCTGCGAGCAAAAATGGAAACACGAAAACAAAACACAAGAAACAAAGAAGAAGAAAAATAAGGTAAAAAGTTTAACCCTAATGACCAAAAGCCGAACAAAAGCAAGAAGCAGTCATTATGGTTAACCAGAACGTAAAAGCTCAAAATGAGTGCGATTTCAGAACAACAAGGATATCAACAGAGTAAGAACTCCCCCTTAAACTCTGATCCCAAATTTTCTCCCCCTTGTTGACAAGTGAACTCATCAAGCACTCAATAGAGACACAGACTCCCCCTGAAATGCAACTCCCCCTCAAAATATGCAGTGAATTCAACTGGAGTGCATAAGGAGTGTAGAAAGCATGCTTCTCAAATATGATTGACTGCAATTACAGCATCTAACAAGTATAGCAAAAGAGATACTGTCTAAGACACATGGCATGATCAGTGCAACAGATGATATCTAAGGAAAGTCATTAGCACGCATTTTTCAGTTTTCGCAAACAAAAACAACATCACCACATTTTCCAGTAAAACAAGCAAGGTAAGACATGAGATGCAAAAGCTAACTGATATCTACCAAGATAAGCTTTGTTCAAAAACAAAGTGCTTCAGCAAACTTGTTATCATTTCAATTTTCAAGCTTTTTCTTTTTCCTTTTTCATTTTTGCCAGGGGTTATTTGCATGTCAAACCTTATGCTGACCGACCAAGTCAAGCCTAGGCCAGATCTGGACCATCAGAAGCTTAAGACATTGGTCTTGGCATACACTACACTGTCCTAGTTCATACCAAAGTGTTATGGTATGCAGTCCAGAACAAATGTAATGCGACAAAGCAAACCCACCTGGATCTTTTCAAGTTATGCACAAAAAGGCATGGAATTTTCATTGTTCTCGAATTTTCATCATTTTTATAGCACATTTCCATGTTTAAAGCATACAGATGTCCAAGTTGCATATTTGCATCTAAGTCAGAAACTAGCTACAAGGCATGTAACAGATAGCAAGAACATTCAGCCTACGCATGCTAGTTACCAGAAACAATGGTGATTAAGTTTTCAAGTTTAAAGCATAAAAGCCATGCATATGACAGATATCAGACATATCACGTGAACGGAACCAGAGCATGATCATTGACAAGTAATCAAAAGCATGTACCAGCTAGAATAAGTAAAGCAGTTCAATCATATAACAGAAGCAGGCTTAAAAGTGTGATATGTGAATTTGTATGATATGAACACACACAAAAAGACTCAAGAAAAGAGTAAAGAAGAAAGAAAAGAACTGACTCAAAATATCCTAAAAAGGATACACAACACCCAAATCCCCTCGTAAACATTCAAAAGTATACTG
The DNA here is from genome assembly GCA_019279435.1 of Zizania palustris. Taxonomy (NCBI): domain Eukaryota; kingdom Viridiplantae; phylum Streptophyta; class Magnoliopsida; order Poales; family Poaceae; genus Zizania; species Zizania palustris. The sequence continues at coordinate 47,308,659 of JAAALK010000288.1, read as the reverse complement.
ATCTAGGGGTTTGGTGAAAATGTCAGCCAACTGATGATGGGTATCAACATGAACAAGGTCAATGACACCTTTCTCATATTGATCCCGCAAGAAGTGAAAGCGCACATCAATATGTTTGGTTTTTGAATGAAGACATGGGTTTTTCCCTACACTAATTGCACTGGTGCTGTCGCAAAACAATGGTACTCTGGTAGGAAAGAACAACCAAAAATCTCGTAGAGTGGAAATCATCCAAACCAACTGTGAGCAGCAGCTAGCAGCAGCTACGTACTCAGCCTCTATGGTCGAAAGAGCAACTCCAGATTGCTTTCGAGAAGACCAAGAAACAAGAGAAGAACCAAGAAACTGGCAAGTACCGGAAGTCGACTTGCGATCCAACCGGCACCCACCAAAGTCGGCATCCGAAAAACCAGATAAATCAAGAGATGGTGATGCTGAATAGTAAAGACCGAGATCGGGCGCATAAGTGAGATACCTGAAGATGCGCTTGACAGCCTGCCGATGAGACGCGCGTGGTGAAGACTGGAAACGCGTGCAAAGTCCCACGGCGAACTGTATATCTGGCCTCGTTGCCGTCAAGTACAGCAGCGAACCGATCATCCCTCTAAACTCTCTCATTGACCTTGACGCCGCTCTCGTCCTTGTCCAGACCCCCAGAAGTACCCATCGGAGTCATCAGCGGCTTCAATTCACCACCAAAGTCAAATTTCTTAAGCATGTCACGAGTGTACTTACCTTGGTGGATGAAGGTGCCGTCGTTGGTCTGCTTGATCTGGAGCCCTAAGAAGTACTTGAGCTCACCCATGAGGCTCATCTCAAACTCACTGTGCATCTGCTCAGAGAACTTGGACACAAGAGAATCGGTAGTACCGCCAAAAATAATATCGTCCACGTAAATCTGAGCAACTAAGAAGTCTGAAGAAACTCTAAGCAAAAAGAGAGTTTTGTCCACATAACCCATCACAAAGCCCTGCCCCAACAAAAGCTGCTTCAACCGGTCATACCAAGCCCTGGGGGCTTGCTTTAACCCGTATAAAGCCTTTTGCAATTTAAAAACATGTCGAGGAAACTTAGGGTTCTCAAAACCGGGGGGTTGCCTAACATAAACCTCCTCTTCTATGTACCCGTTCAGAAAAGCACTCTTAACATCCATTTGAAAAAGCTTAAAACCCTTCGAAACGGCAAAAGCTAGAAGAATACGAATGGACTCAAGACGAGCAACAGGAGCGAAGGTTTCTTCAAAGTCAATACCTTCCTTCTGGCAATAACCCTGGGCAACTAGTCGAGCCTTGTTGCGCACCACAACCCCATCTTCACCTTGTTTGTTCTTGAATACCCACTTGGTGCCTATGGGGTTGCATCCAGGTGGCGGCTCAACTAGTGTCCAAACCCGATTGCGGACAAAGTTCTCAAGCTCTTCTTGCATAGCATTAATCCAATTAGAATCAGAAAGAGCATGAGAAACGTCTCTGGGCTCAAAAGATGCAACAAACACAGATTCAGCAAACACAGCAAGAGAGGCAGAAGAACGCAAAGTTCTTTCAGTCAAATCACCAATGATGAGCTCTGAGGGGTGATCACGCTGAACTGCTCGGGTTCCCTGGTGATCTGAAGTCACCTCACCGGAGTCAGCAGCTGGCACCTCTGGACTCGACTGAGGGGGCTCGATCGTAGTGGAAGAAGTGATCAGAGGTCCGCCCTCATCCTCAGTTGAAGTCACAGAAGGTGTGGGCTCTGCGGGGGATGCAGAAGGCCCACCCTCATCAGCAGCCGGAGTATCCTCATCTTCCTCGAAGATGGACTCTCCGAGCTCATCATCACCAGAAAGCTCAAAAGAAGGAGTCAAAGAAGGCAAGGACTCATCAAATGAAACCTCACAAGTCTCGACAAGCAACTGGGATTCAAGGTTCCAGACACGAAAACCTCGTGAATGCAAAGCATAACCAAGAAAAACATCATCCCAGCAACGAGACTCAAACTTGTCCAAATGCCCTCCCTTCTTGAGCACAAAGCACTTGCAGCCAAACGCTCGCAAGTGGCTCACTTTGGGCTGTCTGCCAAACCGCAGTTCATATGATGTCTTACCAAGGTAAGCTCTAAGAAAGATGCGGTTGGCCAGATAGCAAGCCGTGTTCATGGCTTTAGCCCAAAAACGCCTAGGAGTCCTATGCTCATCGAGCATCGTCCTGGCCATCTCGACTAGCGTTCGGTTCTTTCGTTCCACAACGCCGTTCTGTGGGGGAGTGTAAGGAGAAGAAAACTGATGGTCCAGACCCTGATCACTACAGAAGCTGACGAACTGAGAGTTCTTGAACTCAGAGCCATTGTCGGAGCGAATTGCTCGCATCCGACCATTGTTCTCATTCTTCAGCTTCAAAATCAGGTCATGAACAAATTGAAAAGTTTCATCCTTAGACTCCAAAAAGAAAACCCACGAGAAACGAGAAAAGTCATCAACTATGACAAGTGCGTACCACTTCCGACCGACTGAACGTACCCGAGCTGGACCAACAGTGTCCAGGTGTAAAAGCTCGCCCGGATACGAAGTCATCACCTGAGTCACAGGTGAGTGAGAAGCGGCAACCATTTTCCCATGACGACAGGGATGACAGACTAGATCCTTCTCCAACTTAAGCTTGGGCAATCCTCGGATGAGGTCCATAGAGCTTAACCTGACTAGCAGATCAAAACTCAAGTGACCTAACCTCCTATGCCACTTCCAGAGCTCAGAAGAAGATCCAGCAATCAAACAGCGAGAAAGGCCAAAAGAACTAGAGAAGTCAATTCGAAAAACTTTGCCGAATGGTAAAATCTGGCAAATCAAAGACCCTCTAGAATCAACCACAGAAGAATTACCCTTCTTAAAACGCACTTCCAAACCATCCTCAAGAAGTTGCGAAACAGAAATCAAGTTGAAGTTCAAATTTTTAACCAAAGCAACATTCTTTAAAGAGAAATGATCTGAAATGCGAATTGAGCCTATGCCACTTACTTTCCCTTGACCGCTGTTCCCGAACGTGATGTATTCTTTGGAGCTCGGGGGAGTGAGACTGGAGAACCATCTGCGATTTCCCGTCATGTGGCGAGAGCATCCTGAGTCCATGATCCAAACATCCTCCAGTCCCCGGTCCTACACAATCAGTGTCTGTAAGTGGGAGCAAATGGTCCGGCACCGGGTTTAGCAAAAGAGCTAAACTAGTGTTGAGCCATCTGCTCAAAAGATGGAAATGAGAAAACCATCAAAAGAGTTCGGACCAAAACGCGGCTCAAAGCGCAGTCCTCGGTTCTGCCTAACCCTGAGGCCACGAGATCTAGAACCGTAGCCAACACGGTCTGGAACTCTGCCGGAATGGACACCACCAACTGGAGCACGGGCAAGAAAGCCGTCTCCTCTACCACCACCTACACGACGCGGCCTGGCCTCCAGCCTCTCCCCGCGTCGAGGAACACGCAGTCTACCACCCTGCTGGTAGAACTACTCCTGATTACCACGAGCTCTCTCTGCTCTCTCAACCCGCTTCCTCCTGAAGCAAAACTCCGCAAGATGCCCGTCTCTCTGACAGTACTTACAATGATAGGTAGGCTTCTTGGGATGTGGTTGAGGCTTGGGATGTTTGGGCTTGGTGGTGTTAGGTGTAGATTCCTTGGGTTGAGAAGGTCCAGGAAGAGAGTCTAGAGAAGAGTGGAGGTGTTTGGGCTTAGGAACCCAGATAGGTTTCTTGGGTGGAGCTTTAGGTGGTTCATGGATCACTCCATCCTTGGGCTGACAAGCCTGGGAAGACTCAGTGAAGTGAGTCTTGGGATACCTCTTCTCTGGAGTCATTTTACTCCACTCCACTGCCCGGCTGATGGCACTCTCAAAGTCAGCCTTGGTGTAGGTGTAACCTACTCCAAACCCATCCTACCTTTTGAACTACTGGATCATCATGCTGAGCTGTGGCTCTCTGGCACTGATCCAACTCAGAATAGAACGGAGGTAAAAATTATCATTCTGAGAATCTGCTAGCTCTTCTCTCAAAGAAGCTAGAACCTCCATCTGAGACAAGCAGGTCTCACACTCACTCTCTACTTGGACAGACTTTTCGGCTTTCAGCTTAATCAACTCCATTCTAAGAGACAGGCAGTTCTCACAGACAGTGGGTGGAACTAACAGTGTCTCAAGCTCTAGCCTAGTCTGGGCAAGCTCAGCTCTCAACCTCTCCAGATCACCCAAATGCTCATCGCCCTTGGATTTCAGCTCAGCTAAGGTAGCTAGATGAGTTGGGCAATGAACACAGGGTGTGATGATAGTGGCTTGAGCATTTTTCAGCTCCAGCTGAGCGCTTTCAAGCTCAGTGGCCAAAGCATCCCTCTCATCAACCCTTTCTGTGTACCTGGACTTCAGAGTCGACAGGTCACACAGAAGCACCTCACACTTCGGGCACTCACTGCTATCACCCAAACAAGGAGAAGAAGATAGACTCTCGATTCTGCCATTGGCCACGACAAGCTCACTCTCTAACTCATCTATCCTCTTCTTAGCCCCCCTAAGCAGTTTTTCCCGATATCTCAACTCCTGACGATTGCTCTCAAGTAAATCAACAATTTCTCGTTCATAGGATGATACCTTGTTTTCGTCGTCGTCGGAGTCGTCGGAGGAGCTCTTTTCTTCCTTATCCCCGAGAGCCATAGAACAGAAGCTCTTGCGGGATCTTCGGCGCTGGTGTGAGCGGCTCTTTGGCTTGTCTCCGAAGGCCATGAAGCAGAGGCCCGCCGGATCGTCCTTGTCCTTCCCCTTTCTGATGGCGATCTCCTCATCGCTTGAGCTCGATGAAGAGGAAGAAGACGTGGACCGCTTGGAGTAGCTATTCTCCATCTCGGCGAAGAAGGCCTTGTCGCGCTTCTTGTTCTCTCGCCGGTAGTCCTTCAGGGCCTTCTTGAAGAATCGTGTCTTCGGCTTGCCCTTGTTGAAGGATGAGCACTCGTGCTTGCCGGAGTCATGGAAGCTGCCACTGTTGCCCTTCTTGTGTCCATTGCGCTTGGGGCAGTCGGCGATGAAGTGTCCTGGATCACCACACTCAAAGCATCCGGTTTTTGTGCCGTGTCTTTTGAACATTATCTTATCATAGACACGACGCACCCAGTTGTTAAAAAGACACAAATCATCATCTCCCAATAACTCTAGCTGGTCCTCAGTGATAGACATCAAAGAGAACCCAGCACAACTCACAGAAGAGGGATCAATAGAAGGTGTAGCAAGGGCCAGGGATTTTGATCCAGAACCAGTGAGATTTGATCTCAGCTGGATATCTACCTCAGTGGCCTTCAGCTTGCTAAATAACTCAGAAATGGTCAAGGTATCGTAAGAAGTGCTCTCAACGATAGAGGATACCTTGATCTCCTAAATCTTTGGGTCCAAGGTATGGATAACCTTGAGCGCCTGCTCATGATCTGAGACTAACTGAGCACCCTCAGCCTTGTTGTCCCGAAGCTTGTTTATGATCGACTGAAAACGACCAAACAAAGCCTCAACAGATTCACCCGGCTTCTGTGTGAAATTCTCGTACTCACGCCGGTAGGTCTGATAGAGCCGAGCCTTGACCTGAGCTGTTCCCTCATGGTGTGCCTTGAGGGTAGCCCAGATCTCTCTCGCAGTGGAGAGATGGCTCACACGCTCAAACTCAGTGGGACCTAAACCAGAGAAAAGAATGTTCACAGCCTTACTGTTGCTCAGATGCTGAGCAATGATACCAGCAGTACCATGCTCAGCTACTGGCAATATGACAAATGTGGTGTGAATGCAAATGTCCCAAATGTCCGAACCCTGGCTCATGAGATAGGCTCGCATGCGAGTCTTCCAATAGTTATAGCCATAGGCTTCCAAGGACGGGACCTTGCCAGGAGACGTCATGGTCACTACCGGGGTTTTGAACCGGTTAAGGTATGGAAAAACCCTAACCAGGCTCTGATACCACTTGTAGGACCGAAAGTAGCAACCAGAGGGGGGTGAATGGGCGCCTTAAAAATTCTTTCGAATCAATGGCCTGTTCCCAATACCCAACGCACCTCAAAAGACTAAGCATCAGAAAATAAACAGAAGTCCTAAGTCTAAGGGTATCTAACCTAGAAGCAACTGATGTCAAACAGAGAACTATTAAAGAAGTGCAACTAGGCAGATGAACACTGTGTAACAGGCCTAAACTTCCCTATGAAATGATCTAAGTATATGTAAGGTGAAATGAGAAGTTACTATCCAAATTTGTCTCCTGTTCGGAACTTGGCGAAGCCTGCTTCGCCTGTCGAGGTCTGCTTCGGAGATGATTGTCGAAGATTGCTTCGCTGGTCGAAGCCTACTTCGGAGGTTGGTGACGAAGCCTGCTTCGGAGGTCAGTTGCGAAGCATGTCGATGATGCCGAAGGTGTTTTGGTCTAGCCTAGTACGAAGGGGCAGGGAGCGAAGTATGCTTCGAAGCGAAGTATGACAACGCCAGAGCCTGCTTCGAAGTATGTACTTCGAAAGTAAGGCTTCGAACACAACAACTTCGAACCGAGTGCTTCGGAGCTAAACCTTCGAATAGAAAACTTCGAACGCAACACACAGGCGAATGACCTTTGAACAAAGAATCGGAGCCTGTCACACGACAGAGAACAAATTCGAAGCCTATATTTCTACCTTCGAAAAGAGCAAGCTTCAAAGAGAGGATCGAAGGCTGACACCCGACAGGGAGACCAAAATCGAAGTCTATCAGTGAGATTAACTTCGAAGCTAACTCCGAAGCTCAATCGAAGTATCGACTTCGAACAGCTCGCAACTGAGAACACCTTCGCAAGACTATCGAAGTATGTGAAGCTGTTAGAGTGCAAAGTGTTCTGCGAAGCTAGAGACAGCACAAAAATGAAGCCAAAGATCAAGTGAAGCCTTCAAAGATGTTATATCGAAGCCTGCCTCACGGTGCTGAGGGGCTTCGACTAGAGAGGGGGCTTCGGTAGTAAAGCAGCCAGAAAAGGTACTTAGCCTAGTCTACTTCGATCAAAAAGGCTACGCAGAAAAGCAAAAGCTAGCACTAGAACACTGTTTCTACAGTGAACGAGTACTACTTGCAATAGCAAGAACTAGTACATCAGGCACGAAGAACACGGCCAACAAAAGACCAAACAGAGAACAAACATGCACTTGGTACTCAAGGATTCTGATTCACAAGCACTGACCGCATGCCTTGCACTCAACAGGGAACAAAAAACTCACTGCATTAATGAAGAATCAACTTGTTGCATGCATGAAAACCAGGATTTGGCGGCGCACAGAACCAGGAAGGGAAGAGAAAGAGCGCAGGAACAAAAAGTGACCCAAGGAATGATGAAAAAGTGATTTCTAGAAGGGTAGTCCAAACCCTAGGGATTGGGGCCCTATTTATAGGCTGCCCAACACTAGGAATATTCTACCAGCCCCTTAGGGTTTTTACAGACGCAAGAATAAAGGAAAAGACTCTACTGCCCTTAGGTATTTTTACAGACACGACTGACTGACTGTGGGCCTAGAGTTACAGATGACTTATCCGGAAGCTAAGCTTTCGTAGCGACTACGGCTTCTCTTCTAGACAGTCAGATACAAGATCGACGGTTGTTAGTTTTGCGCCGAAACTGACAAAGCCTCCACCGACTTTGCACCAGGTACCCGGATTGGGCCGGCCCGACTCCGCAGCTCTCTCAGCCCGGCAATCACTCACCGCCCGTATACCTGAGTCAACCCTGGTCAATAGCCCAGTGGGTCTTCTACTGCTTCTGGCCCATGCACCCGGATTGGGCCAGCCCGACATCGCAGCCTCCTCTGCCCGACAGTCGCTTGCTGCCCGTGTACCTGAATCACACGCGGCCCATGAAACAACAGATCTCTTCTTCTTTTGTCCTCTTTGACTATCGTTGACAATGACTCATCACTTCTGGAGCCATGAGGCCCACGCTATTCAGCATGGCTCCTCAATTTCAACCATGCATATATTCATCTAGAATTTTACAAAACAGATCACATCATCTATCATGAATCACTACAAACAATCAACAAGACCAAATTTAGTAAACAGATAATACCCAGCACAAGATGACTAAATTTGATCAAATAGAATTCAGCATACAAAACTGCATACAACTTTTAATTACAGTACTGAACTTTTAATTGGATTTCAACTCTATGCATTCACAGTACACACACATTAGAACTTAAACAGACTGTTTCTTTTTCAGAAAACTTCAGAGAGCTAGCTAAAGGAAGGAATCACTGAAATTTGGATTCAATTTCAGTTATACAAACTTTAGTAACAAAAACAGTCCAAATAGATCTATGAACAAAGCACTACCAAAATTCACTGTTTTCAGAACAAAACTTACTGAACTTTCATGAGAACAAAGACCAGTAGTTATGAGTGAATTCAGATGAAGAAACTGATCATATGCACTAAGCCTTTCTCTGAAAACAGTGCTGTAATTCTGATTTGGAACTGATTTTTAGAACATATGAAGATCACAAACTTCTTATAATAGAGAACATACCTTGAAAATTCAGTAAAAACCGACAAAGCCTCTCAACCCTTCGACTCGTGAAACCGCTTCGCGACTTCGAGCGCCAGCAAGCCACTTCCACTCTTGATCCCCTCGAGCCGCCTGAATGCTTGTCCTGGCCTCCCTCTCGCAAACCCGGTCGTCACGCCGTCGCAGTCAACCATCCATTCAAGTCTTGCTCGGTCTCTTCGTGCACTCTTGAAATCTTCTCCAACCTCGCCCGACCTCCCTAATCCTCCGGCATCAAGCTCCCCACTCAACCCTCGATCACCCGCCGTTGACAATTGGTCAGCATCTCCTCCCTTCACATACAAGACAAGCCAAAACAAGAACACGACGCATCGCCGAAACCCTCGGTAGCCAATCCTCCATTTTACATCGAAAACCTCTATGCACTCAACAAACCTCAACCACTCAAACGCTCATCCTTGTCAATCACTCATCATCCAGACCGAAACCACCCTTGGTTTCACAAAAATGATGAATTGCATGATGTTGTTTATTCTCAGGTTAGATTACTTAAACTTGTTGCTAAAGAACGAAAAGAACTAAAACTCAGAATTGAAACTATTTCCACTGAACTTGCAATTTTGAAATCTAAGTCTGATGATGTTGATTGTGAGTCATGTCTTACTCTCATGAATGAACTTGCTCAGCTGTGTACGAGGCCCACATCCGATTGACCCTAGGAAAACTAAGGGAACATCAGTTGTATGCCAAGTACAGTAAGTGTAAATTTTGGACGGTAGAAGTAAAGTTCCTTGGACATATCATCTCCGCACAAGGTATCGCAGTAGATCCTGCCACCGTGGAAGCAGTTACTGATTGGCTGCCACCCACCAACGTATCAGAGATATTGAGTTTTCTTTGTTTGGCAGGATACTACCGCCGTTTTATCGATAATTTTTCCAAGATAGCCAAGCCTATGACCAAGTTGTTGCAGAAGGGAGAGAAGTTTGAATGGACTCCCGAATGTGAGGAAAGTTTTCGGACCCTTAAGTCATGGCTGGTGTCAGCACCTATACTAACCCTACCAGACATAAGAAAGGACTTCCATGTCTATTGCGAATCATCTCGCCAGGGATTGGGATGTGTTCTTATGCAAGACGGGAAGGTTGTATCGTACGCCTCCTAGCAATTGAGACCCCATGAGCTAAACTATCCTACACACGACCTGGAATTGGCCACTGTTGTGCACGCCCTGAAAATATGGAGGCATTATTTGGTCGGAAACCGATGCGAAGTCTTTACGGACCACAAGAGTTTGAAGTATATCTTCACGCAGCCGGATCTCAACCTTAGGCAAAGGCGATGGTTAGAATTGATAAAGGACTACGACCTAGGCATTCACTACTGTTGGGGGAAATTACTTCATTTTCAGGACTTAGAGATTAATACTTCGAAGGCTCTGAAGAGCTCCAAAGATGGTGGGCACTTGTTCGAAGGCAGAGGCGTCAAGCCGAAGGGTGCATCGATGAGAAGCCCTGATGAACCCTCCGAACGGAAGATAAAGGCTCCGAAGCTGAGCGACAAGATTGATAAGATGTTTGGCTTATCCATCTATCTTATAGCGCTTTACCTTTTATAACCTTGTTCCTGGCACCGAATAGTTTCCACTACGTCGGTTGTAATCTAGGGGTAATTAGGTATTTTCCTTATACATTTTTACCTATAAATACCCCCCTCTATACCCTGTAACAACGATCCAGGACAAGTTATTCAATACACATATTCGAACTGCTCGAGCTATTATCCAACTCGGAGGTTTGAGGCAGTCCTGAAACATAAACTCTTTGTTTGTTCGTTCTTGATCTCAGAGAACCTGTTGGTGTAAACTTTTACGCCAATAGTTGGCCCCGTCCGTGGGTAACCAAGTTATAGAAGCTTGTTCTCTGCTGCTGACTGCACTTCGAAGAGCACTTACGGAGGGAGCCTCGGAATCTCAAGATTCCGCGCACCCTTCGGTTAGGGGCTTCTTAGTGCAGCCCGTAGGCCTTCACTCGACTTCCCGAGTCGTTCGAAGTCCTCCATCTTCAGACCTCTTTGTGGCTAGCTATGCCTCCGAAGCGAAGCCAAGCTTCGGGTCCTCTCCGAAGGTCCCTTCGGACCGCAGGAGCTGGACCCTCAACTGCTCCAGCAATTCCCGCAGAGACAACAGGGCGTCGGGTCCCTAGGGGACCTCGAGCTCCTCCTAAGGTGCTTCGGACTGATTACGTCAGCTCCCAGGACCCGGATGTGCCCTCCGACGAAGACGAAGGCCTTCCTAAAACCGAAGCTACTCAACTAGCAAGGCTCCAGGAAGAAGTGGCCAGGTGGAGGCAAGAGGCCGCCGATCGCCTCCGCACCCAAGCCTCCACCGGGACTCCAGAAGGACCTCAAGACGGTGGTGCTCGCAATCTCCCAAAAGCAACCCAAATCCTGGAGGAGGCCGAGAACACTTCCTTCGATGATGAGTCTCCGCTGCATTCAGACTTACAAAGGGTGCCCTTCGATCCAAAGTTCAAAGCTTCGAAGCTACACAAGTACTCCGGTGGGTCAGACCCCGGAGAGTTTGCCCGATCGTATGCCCTGGCAATAGAAGAAAGCGGAGGAGTGCGAAGCACCATGGAAAAATGCTTCCCCCTCGCTCTCGAAGGCGTGGCGCTCCGATGGTTCTGGTCCCTAAAGCCAGGGTCGATCAGCTCCTGGGAGCAGCTAAAAAAGAAGTTTGTAAGTAACTTTCAGGGTACCTTCGTGGCCCCGATGTCCACAGGAAGTTTGTTCCAGGTAAAACAGCGGGCGGGAGAAACACTCCGGGAGTACTTCACGTGCTTCGCCCACACCAAATCGCAGATTAAGGGCCTGTCTACCTCCTCGGTAGTCGACGCCGCCCGCGAAGGAGTGTTGAACCCCGAACTCCTTAGCAAACTCCACCGGAAGCCAGTAACGTCTGTGGCACAGCTGATGGCTTACTTCGAGCAGTACGCCAAGGTGGAGGAAGGTTGTCTTCGGTGAGCTGAAGCGCCATCGCCCACCCTCCGAGAAGTCAAGAGGGAGCCTGAAGCCTTGGCTCCTCTACAACCTCCTCAAGACAACCTCTTCAACGAGCACAAGCGGGGGAAGAAGCATTTTCGTTCGGAGGTGCTAAACATTGCACCTTCTGTTCCGAAGGCACCTGCCAATTTTCAGCGGGCGCAGAATTTCAAGGCCGGGCCGCCGAAGCCTCAAGAAAGGGCACCTGGCAGGCGCCAGAGTTTTTTCTGTTGTGTGCATGGCGACAATAGGAGCCATGACACGAAGGATTGCAAGGCAGTGTTGGCCCTTCGGGGCGACTACCTCGGGCAAAGTACCGGGCGGGGTGCTTCGGATCGAGCCTCACCAGCGGCACGGTCGGAGCCTGTGCAGGTCGTGGCCCGAGCCAGTGTCCTAGAGGCACTCATGCGACTTCCGGTGGCCAACATTATGCCACCACCGAAGCAGGAAGACCAACAAGACCGCGGCAAGCGGGTGGTCCTGCCCATCTCCGGAGGGGGGACCCTCGGGAACATGTCCAAAAGGCAGCGGCGTGAGTACATCCGCGAGGTCGGGCACATTGGGACCTCGAGTTCCGCCGAAGGGATGCCAGAATGGTCCCATGTGCCCATCTCGTTTACTGCCAGCGATGCCGCGGGGGTGAAGTTCCCCCATGCTGACCCCTTGGTCATTTCTGCCGACATAGCAGGGGTGGAGGTCCAAAGGATCCTGGTAGATGGCGGGAGCTCCGCAGACATACTCTTCGTCAGGCCTTCGATCAGATGTGCATACCCCGGAAGCATCTACTTCCAGTGGCCTGGCCACTTCAAAGGTTCTCAGGACCGCCTCTCTATGCCCTCGGCAAGATAGGCCTCGAGGTTGCCTTCGGAGAGGGGCCTTTGGCCAGGATAGAAGAAGTGATCTTCGACGTTGTCGACGCCCCATATGCTTACAATGCAATCTTCGGGTGAGGGATGCTGAACCAGTTCGGGGCTATAGCACACCACAATTACCTTTGTCTCAAAATGCCCACGCAAGGTGGAGTGCTTACTATTTCAGGAGACCAAGCTGTAGCCCGGAGGACGGAGTATGGCCATGGGCAGCCGTTGGATCCCCGGCAAGTACACAACGTGGCGAAAAGCACCGAAGAGGTGCCAGAGGCCTCGAACCCTTCGAAGGGGCCCTCTCTCAAGCCAAGACCAGAAGGTGATGTTGAGTCAAGGATAATTTCAAAAGATGGCAAAGAGTATCCAGTGCAGTTCAGCAAAGGGCTATCCCCGGAGATAGCTGCCTCATTGGAAGAAGTCGTCAGGAAAAATCTGGATGTCTTTGCTTGGACCGACGAAGACATCACCGGGGTCGATCGAAGCATCATCGAGCATAGCCTGCTCATCAACCCGAAGGCCAGGCCAGTACGCCAGGGGCTCCGCAAGCTGTCAGCGGAAAGAGCAAGCCTCGCCAAAGCCGAAGTAGAAAAATTATTAAAAGCTGGCACCATCAGGGAAGTAGCCCATACTGAGTGGTTAGCTAACCCTGTTTTTGTAAGAAAGAAGGACTCGAACAAATGGCGCATGTGTATTGACATTACTTCATTAAATAAAGCATGCCCGCGAGACCCCTACCCGATGCCCCGAATAGATCAGCTGGTGGATTCCAAAGCCGGTTCCGAATTGCTAAGTTTCCTTGACGCTTATTCCGGGTATCATCAAGTATGGCTGAAACGTGAAGACAAAGCCAAGAAAAGCTTTATAACTCCTTCCGGAGTATTTTGTTATGTAAGAATGCCTTTTGGCATGCGGAATGCCGGGGCCACCTGTAACACCCCAAATTTTCAAAACAATAAAAATATTATTAAATTCAATTTCTTGGAATTATTATTTCAGAAAATACTTTTAAATCCCTTTTATACCTTTTGAACTACAACATAGAGTAGATGACCAAATCAGGAGGTGAAACTTTTTGTAAATGATCCTAAGACCAAAATATAATTTTGAGAATTTTTATAAATTTTTACCAGCCTTGGAAGTAGCCCTAATATTTTAATCTATTTTCTGGAATTATTTTTATTCAGAAAAGTATTAGAACAGTAATGGGCTCCTCCCCCCCCTTCTCTCTCTCCCGGCCGGCCCAGCCCGTTACCGCGCCCGCCTTAGACTGACACATGGACCCCACCTGTCGGCACCGAATTTTTCCCTCACGCGCGAACCCGACACCTCGGCCCCACCCGTCAGCCGCCACCCTCGCCCGCTCGCGCTCTCTGGTCAGTGGCCCCCGCGTGTCAGATCCGTCTTCAACCCCGCGCCGTCGCCCCCAAATCGCGCCGGCCGACGACCTCGCCCTCGGATTCGCCTCGCCGACGCGTCCCCCATTAAATTGCCGCCATAACTCGGTCCCCCGCGTCGCGCCGACCGTTTCCCCGCTTTAACCCTCGCGTTTATGCCACGGGATCGCCGCTCCGCGTGCATGGCCGAGCCATCGCCGGCGAGTAAAGGCCCTCGGCCGGTTTCCTTGCATGCGAGCCCTCCCCGGGGTCCTATTTAAGCCCCCAGCCTGAGCCGCGTCCGACCCCCACGCTTAATCGCCTCGAGAACGAACAGAGCACTCGCATTTCGCTTTTTAGCGCACACCCTCTGATTCACCTCCGGCCACCGCTCGCCGTCGCACCAGACCACCTCCGCCCGTGCCTCCGCCACCAACGTGACCGCGAGGACGACCCCGACCTCGGCCACCCCTTCGCCGAAGTCGAACCCCGCCGGATCGCCGTCGCCGCCAAGGACCCGAACGCCTCCACCGCCTACGCTCGTCGCCGGCCTCACTCCGTCGACCCCGGACCACCGCAACGGTACCCTTTTGTTCCCCTCGGTACCCCCTTTCCATTTTTAGCCATAGCTAGACTAGATAGCCCTCGACCTCGCCGGAATCGCTCGCCGTCGTATCACCGGAGTCGGGGAAGAAGGGGTACTTTACCCCCCCGACACGCACTGTGCCGGATTCAATCCTGGCCGTGCGATCCAGATCCAACGCTTGGGTTAAATCATCTGTTCGGTTTAATCCTGGCCGTCGGATCTGAGTGAAGCGGTACGGTGCGATCTCGTGCGTCCATCTGTATTTAAAACCCGCGTTAAATCCCGTGCGTCCACGTGGTACCGGTTCGAACGTTTTAATCCTGGTCGTCCATCAGCGACTTACGCGTTCCGCCTCGCCCTCGCGCGTCGGATCTGGATCTGACGGTCCAGATCGACCCGGCGCACGCGCACAGTGCGCGGGTTCACCGTGGGCCTGGCTCACCGTGGACCCGAGAGGTTTAAAATTTGAAAATAAATTCCAGAAATGCTTTTAAATTTGTAAAATTCATATCTAATGCATTTGAACTCTAAAAATTGCCATTCTAATTTTAGAAAATTCATAAAATTATTCTCTACATGCTTATGCAATAAAAACAGTAGGTTTATTTGGACATTTTCATGTTTATTTAAATAAGTATTCAAATGCCCTTAGGATTTAAATGTAAATTTAAATCTTTAAATTCCAGAAAATTTATATAGTTGTCCCTTACTGTTTAAACACTAAAACCACTGAGTTTTCTCTGAATCTTTCATATTAAATTGATTAGAAAACTTAATGTAGTATTATTCACACTTAAAAAACCCTTTTATGAAAAACAATAGTTCATTTAGATTCATTCTAAAATTAATGGAGAAATAAATTTCAGAACTTTAATATCTGAATTTATTTTATTTATAATCAAACCAACTTTAACTTATGTGTTTATAATGTAATGTTATACTGTTTGATTAGATGTTATGTTCTTTTATTTTGCTTTATATTAAAAAGACTACGACGTCGCCGAGGAGCCGGAGTACTTCCCCGAAGTCCCTCCCTCTCCCTTTGCTGAACAAGGCAAGTCACCAAACAATTCTTTTGAGCATATTGAACCCATGTCTGAGTTGATTATCGCTAAAACACATAGGTTATGTATATGCATTAGTCAAATGAACCCTTACGTTATATTTATTTAGGATCCCCCGACCTTGATGTGCAACCCAAGCCATGCTATCTCGCCTAACCTCCTTGTCACCATATGATCAATGATATCAGTTAGTGTCCAAAGTATTGACACGGCCGCTATAGGATAAAAATGAGTCGTAGTAAAATGGTTCTATTATATGATCCCCGTTACTTCTTATCCTTGGAAATTCTGTTGGTGATGAGTCATGGTTGTGAGTGTATGCATGGTGGGTTCCGGGTGCAAGCTAGGGCATTGGTCAGTCGCACCCGGGGCACTATAAGGACCGGTCTGAGGGATCCGTTGCAATACACTTACGTACTAACCACAAGTCTAGTGGGTAAGTCCTAACTAAGGTATGGGTTGTTCCAAACCGAGGCCACCACTTGGAGATGGGTCAAGTTGCACCTGCGGGTGACTTGTACCAATGTGGCGCAAAAGGGGGTGCGACGTTAGCCGGGATGCGGCCCGGCGCGCCGGCGAAACCTAGAGCGGGTGGTTATCGCTTGGAACATCTCATATTGAGGTTTTGGCACGAGTTCCCGTGAAATGGGTCATCTCGTTGAGATGAGTGCGTGCCTTGTGGGTACAGTAGTACATCTCTGATCAGAGTCTTAAATCTTTTCGAAAAGCCGAGCCCACGGTCAAGGGCGGGTTGCGTGACATCCCCCAGTTAGTTTACTTTGAATATGTATGTGCATGATGGATTGACATGTAAGGACTGTTGTGCGAGGAGGTAAAACGTACTCCTCGAGTTAGTTGATGTTGATGATGCTCATGTTTACTTTCCGCATGATTAAATATGATTACACTAAATGCCATAACTGCAACTGCTTTATTCCGCATTGTTAGCCATTATTCTTCCTTGTTTATTATCCTGCATTATTATTTGCATTTGCGGTGGCTTGTTGAGTACTTTTTGTACTCATACCCGTTGGACCCCACAGAGGATGCTTATCTTGAAGACGGTCTGGAGTAGCGACCCAGTCAAGAAGAAAAATCCTGAAGAAGAAGTTCGTCATGCCGTTTACTAATTATTTTACTCTACTGTTTTATTAAAACAAGGTTGTAATAAATATGGTCTGCGTACCATGAATTTTACCGTATGTACGTTGTCGCATGATGAACCTCTTGTATTATTGTTTTTCTATGGAAATTCAATAATGTCTCGATTTTGTTAAATCGGGGCGCTACAAGATGGTATCAGAGCCGACTTGACTGTAGGAAGCCAAACAGACCCGCCTAGCCATTAGCCATAGAAAATTATTTCTCGAAAATCTACTTCATAAACTTTGTTCCTCTCCTCACTTTTATTCAACTTGCTGTTTTGTAGATGCCCGTCTACCAAGTCCACAGCTACTGCCGCCACTATGAGGGCTTCGTCCGGGAGCTCCGCATGATGCTCACCTTCCTCGGGTTCCTCTTCGAACCCGAATTCCAAGGAGTCTACCCCGACGAGTTCGCCGGGCCTTGTGACGTCTCCCTCACCGTCCATGGCTCCGGAGAACACCTGCCGCCCTACACCACCGCACTTGGAGGCCCGACTTTCGACGTCGCGTGCCAACGAGTCGCCCTCCAGGCCCTCATGGAGCTGAGGATGATCTACGACGATCTTCTTCAGAACTCATCCTTCCGGCTTGTGCCGAAGCGTACTCCCGGAGCCCACCGTAGTATCTACCTCGGAGTTCACTCCGTGCGTGATCCGGTCATGGCTCGGCAGTCGCGTCTTCTGCAGGCCATGGATGATCTCCACACCGAGGCGGTGCTCGACGCCGACGAGCACCATGATGCGGTTGCGCTTCTTCGTGAAGAAACGAAGAACCTGATCCAGCAGAATGGCGAGCTGCAGCGCAAGATCATGGAGCTGCAGAAGGACATCGCGGAGATGGTTCCTCTTCTCCCGAGGAAGAAGAAGCCTATCCGTGAGCCCCTCCCTCGCCCCAAGAGGATCCCGCCGCGACCCTCCCCCGCCAGGCCTTCCACCAGCGCCCCTACACCACGCCCCGGCCTCGTCTCCGACTCCATCATCGAGAATTTTCTCGAACCCACCATCTCTCTGGAGCCGCGCACTCGTGGTTCCGAGAGCACGGAGACCGCCTCCGGTGGCGAGTAGACGTCAGGAAGCGCGAATTTTAATAATGATTCTAAATTTGTATGTGGTGCCATCTGCAACGAGTTGGGTTGTGGATGGAATAAGAACTTAATTGTAATGAACAATTTATACCACTTGACATATTTGTATGCTTGAATGCTATATGTTATTTTTGGTTGTATTATTGTTTCGTCATCTTTTGCTTTATCACTATGGATATTCAGAAGATGGCCGACCACCAGAACACCGGCTCCAACAACGGAGCAGGAGGAAGCCGAGATGCGCCCGAGGGCGTTGTGCCCAACTGGGGTGCGACAGGCCCGCGCCAATCCGGGTCGCCTTCCGCCAACCACCCCACCTTGGCGGAAATGATGGCGAATCAGAATCATCTGATCACCGCCCTCCTCACCCAAATGCAGCACCAACAGGCTCAGTTGGACCGTCTGCAGAACGGGGAGCCCGCCCCTCGCGCACCAGCACCCGCGGCCGCTCCGCAACTCTCTGAGTTCTTGCGCGTGCGCCCGCCCATCTTTTCGAGCACAACCAACCCGATGGAGGCCGGAGATTGGCTTCGCACCATCGAGAAGAAGCTCGACCTCCTCCCCTGCACAGACCGTGAGCGAGTGGCCTTCGCCACTCATCAGCTCCAGGGTCCCGCCGCCGAGTGGTGGGACAACTATCGTGCGTCCCAGCCAGAGGGCCACATGGTGACTTGGGCGGAGTTCACCATCGCCTTTCACGCCGCCCACGTCCCCGCCGGTGTCATCGCGGTCAAACAGCAGGAGTTCCGCGACCTGCAGCAGGGCAACAGGACTGTCATGGAGTACCTCCATGAGTTCAACCGCCTCGCACGCTACGCACCGGAGGAAGTGCGCACCGACGCCCTCCGCCAAGCCAAGTTCCTCAGGGGACTTAAGGATGAGCTGTCCATCCAGCTCGTCGCCGCCGACTTCGCCGACTTCCAGCGGCTTGTCAATAAAGCGCTCATCCAAGAGACTGAGCAGAACAGGTTGGACTTCAAGAAGAGGAAGATGATCGCCTTCAAGCACCAGCAGGCGAACACTCAGAGGCCCCGCTTCGTCCCTCCGCCACCAGCGCCCGCCTACCATCCTCGGCCCGCCTACAGGCCACCTCATGCAGCCGGTGGATCCAACGCCGGGCACCCTCGCCCCGCTCCACCAGCTCCGGCCGCTCAGCCGGCACCAGCCGCCAAGGCCCCGATCTTGAGGGATCGCCAAGGAAGGCCGGTCGTCTGCTTCAACTGCCGCAAGGAAGGGCACTATTCGCACCAGTGTCCTCACCCCAAGCAGAACCAAGGCGCAGCACCCCACCAGGCCGTTCGCGCCCGCGTCAACCACATCAGCGCGGAGGAAGCTCAGGAGGCTCCTGAAGTTGTACTCGGTACGTTTACTATGAATTCCGTACCGGCCGTCATATTATTTGACTCTGGAGCAACCCACTCTTTCGTCTCGGAAGATTTTGCAAAAACAAACAATCTGGACGTGCTCCCTCTACCCATTCCCATGGTGATTGCCACCCCCGGCAATAGGACCTCAGCTCGCTTCTACAGCCCTAAGGTTCAACTTGACATCCAAGGAGTGCTGTTTCGGGCCGAGCCTGTCCTCATCCAATGCACCGGACTCGACCTTATTCTAGGCATGGATTGGTTGATGAAGCACAAGGGAGTGATCGACTGTGCCAACAAGTCCGTCACGGTGACCAGTCCCGAAGGCGTAACCGTCACCTTCCGGATGGTCAGTCGCAAACCGCTCGGAGCGTCCCTTCGCTCAATAGCTCTTGAAGAGGTGCCAATAGTCAAGGAGTTTGCAGACGTTTTCCCTGAAGATCTGCCCGGAATGCCTCCCAAGCGGGACATCGAATTCAGAATCGAGCTTGTCCCGGGGACCACTCCAATCTCCAAACGCCCATACCGAATGGCCGCCAATGAACTAGCCGAAGTCAAGAGCAACATCGAAGACCTTGAGCAGAAAGGTTACATCCGACCGAGTACCTCACCCTGGGGTGCACCGGTCATATTTGCCATGAAGAAGGACAAGACCAAGAGGATGTGCGTGGACTATAGAGCCTTGAACGACGTAACCATCAAGAACAAATACCCATTGCCTCGGATCGACGACCTGTTCGATCAGCTGAAAGGATCCTCGGTGTTTTCCAAGATTGACCTCAGGTCAGGTTATCACCAGTTAAGGATCAGGGAGGAAGATATACCCAAGACTGCCTTCACCTCCCGCTATGGACTCTACGAGTACACTGTGATGTCGTTCGGACTCACGAATGCCCCGGCCTTTTTCATGAACATGATGAACAATGTATTCATGGAGTTCTTGGACAAGTTCATCGTGGTATTCATCGACGATATCCTCGTTTACTCCAAGACCAAGGAAGAACACGAGACTCACCTCCGTCTGACCCTCGGAAAGCTAAGGGAGCAGCAACTGTACGCCAAATACAGCAAATGCGAATTTTGGTCGTCTGAGGTGAAGTTCCTCGGCCATGTCATATCTGCCGGAGGAATAGCAGTAGACCCAACCACCGTTGAAGCGGTAACCAACTGGCTACAGCCAACGACCGTGACCGAGATCCGGAGTTTTCTCGGATTGGCCGGATACTACCGCCGATTCATTGAGAATTTTTCCAAGATCGCCAAGCCTATGACCAGACTTCTGCAGAAAGAGGTGAAGTTTGATTGGACCCCCGACTGCGAAGAAAGCTTCCAGACTCTCAAGAAGAAGCTTGTGTCAGCTCCCATTCTGACTCTGCCAGACATCCGGAAAGACTTCCACGTCTACTGTGATGCCTCTCGTCAGGGATTGGGATGTGTCTTAATGCAAGAAGGGAAAGTGATATCCTATGCCTCCCGGCAATTGAGACCGCATGAGCTGAACTACCCAACCCACGACCTGGAACTAGCAGCCGTGGTTCATGCCTTGAAGATATGGAGACATTACCTTGTGGGAAATCGGTGTGAGGTCTTCACCGACCACAAGAGCCTCAAGTATATATTCACCCAACCAGATCTGAACCTCAGGCAAAGGAGATGGTTGGAACTGATCAAGGATTACGACTTGGGCATCCATTATCATCCGGGCAAAGCGAACGTGGTGGCAGACGCTCTTAGTCGAAAAGGGTACTGCAATGCCATCATGATTCAAGACCAGGCTCCTCTACTTTATAAAGAGATGGAAAGGCTAAACCTGGGGATCACCACTCGAGAGTACCTCGCTGCCTTGGAGTCTCGGCCTGTCTTAATAGACCAGATCCGAGAGAAGCAGAAGGAAGACCCAGACATCCTGGAGATCCAGCAAAACATGAGGAAGGGTAAAGCCCCCGGATTCTCCGAGGACGAACATGGTACCATCTGGTTTGGAAACCGAGTATGCGTACCCAACATACCTGAGTTGAAGACTCTCATCCTTCAAGAAGCTCACGATACTCTTTACTCCATTCATCCCGGGAGTACGAAGATGTACCAAGACCTGAAGGAAAAATATTGGTGGGTCAGCATGAAGAGAGAAATAGCTGAGTATGTGGCCAAGTGCGACACATGCCGGCGAGTCAAGGCAGAGCATCAGAGACCTGCCGGACTGCTTCAACCCCTCAAAGTCCCTGAATGGAAGTGGGAAGAGGTAGGAATGGACTTCATCACGGGACTGCCCAGGACCCAAGCTGGTCATGATTCTATCTGGGTGATCGTTGATCGACTCACCAAGGTAGCCCACTTCGTTCCGGTCAAGACAACTTACACCGTCGCCAAGTTGGCTGAGTTGTATATGACCCGGATCGTGTGCCTCCACGGAGTTCCCAAGAAGATTGTATCTGACCGCGGGAGTCAGTTTACCTCCAAGTTTTGGAAGAACCTTCAAGAGGAACTCGGCACCCGGCTGAACTTTAGTACCGCCTATCATCCACAGACCGACGGTCAAACCGAAAGGGTCAACCAGATATTGGAGGATATGCTTAGAGCTTGTGCTCTAGACTTTGGCGGAATGTGGGACAAGAACTTACCTTATGCGGAGTTCTCCTACAACAACAGCTATCAAGCCAGCCTGCAAATGTCCCCGTTCGAAGCACTCTATGGGCGCAAGTGCAGAACGCCGTTGCTCTGGGATCAGACCGGAGAATCACAACTGTTTGGGACAGATTTATTGAGAGAAGCCGAAGAGAAAGTTAAGATCATAAGAGACCGACTGAAGGCAGCCCAATCCAGGCAAAAGAACTACGCCGATAACCGTCGAAGAGATCTAGCCTTTGAGGAGGGCGATTATGTCTACCTCCGAGTCACTCCCCTCCGTGGCACTCAAAGGTTCAACATGAAAGGCAAACTAGCACCCCGCTACGTCGGACCTTTCCAGATCCTCCGTCGACAAGGAGAAGTGGCATATCAACTTGAACTGCCTCCATCTTTGGCAGGCGTTCATGATGTGTTCCATGTCTCGCAGCTGAAGAAGTGTCTCCGTGTGCCCACCGAGCAAGCCGACCTTCAGCAGCTCAACGTCCAAGAGGACTTGACCTACATAGAGAGACCCGTCAAGATCTTGGAAACCAAGGAAAGAGTAACCAGGAGTCGCGTCGTCCGCTTCTGCAAAGTCCAATGGAACAACCATCCCGCCGAAGAAGCCACTTGGGAAAAAGAAGACGAGCTGAAAGCCCAATACCCCGAGCTATTCGAGTAGCGTTCCAATCTCGAGGACGAGATTCTTGTAAGGGGGATAGGTTTGTAACACCCCAAATTTTCAAAACAATAAAAATATTATTAAATTCAATTTCTTGGAATTATTATTTCAGAAAATACTTTTAAATCCCTTTTATACCTTTTGAACTACAACATAGAGTAGATGACCAAATCAGGAGGTGAAACTTTTTGTAAATGATCCTAAGACCAAAATATAATTTTGAGAATTTTTATAAATTTTTACCAGCCTTGGAAGTAGCCCTAATATTTTAATCTATTTTCTGGAATTATTTTTATTCAGAAAAGTATTAGAACAGTAATGGGCTCCTCCCCCCCCCTTCTCTCTCTCCCGGCCGGCCCAGCCCGTTACCGCGCCCGCCTTAGACTGACACATGGACCCCACCTGTCGGCGCCGAATTTTTCCCTCGCGCGCGAACCCGACACCTCGGCCCCACCCGTCAGCCGCCACCCTCGCCCGCTCGCGCTCTCTGGTCAGTGGCCCCCGCGTGTCAGATCCGTCTTCAACCCCGCGCCGTCGCCCCCAAATCGCGCCGGCCGACGACCTCGCCCTCGGATTCGCCTCGCCGACGCGTCCCCCATTTAATTGCCGCCATAACTCGGTCCCCCGCGTCGCGCCGACCGTTTCCCCGCTTTAACCCTTGCGTTTATGCCACGGGATCGCCGCTCCGCGTGCATGGCCGAGCCATCGCCGGCGAGTAAAGGCCCTCGGCCGGTTTCCTTGCATGCGAGCCCTCCCCGGCGTCCTATTTAAGCCCCCAGCCTGAGCCGCGTCCGACCCCCACGCTTAATCGCCTCGAGAACGAACAGAGCACTCGCATTTCGCTTTTTAGCGCACACCCTCTGATTCACCTCCGGCCACCGCTCGCCGTCGCACCAGACCACCTCCGCCCGTGCCTCCGCCACCAACGTGACCGCGAGGACGACCCCGACCTCGGCCACCCCTCCGCCGAAGTCGAACCCCGCCGGATCGCCGTCATCGCCAAGGACCCGAACGCCTCCACCGCCTACGCTCGTCGCCGGCCTCACTCTGTCGACCCCGGACCACCGCAACGGTACCCTTTTGTTCCCCTCGGTACCCCCTTTTCCGTTTTTAGCCATAGCTAGACTAGATAGCCCTCGACCTCGCCGGAATCGCTCGCCGTCGTATCACCGGAGTCGGGGAAGAAGGGGTACTTTACCCCCCCGACACGCACTGTGCCGGATTCAATCCTGGCCGTGCGATCCAGATCCAACGCTTGGGTTAAATCATCTGTTCGGTTTAATCCTGGCCGTCGGATCTGAGTGAAGCGGTACGGTGCGATCTCGTGCGTCCATCTGTATTTAAAACCCGCGTTAAATCCCGTGCGTCCACGTGGTACCGGTTCGAACGTTTTAATCCTGGTCGTCCATCGCGACTTACGCGTTCCGCCTCGCCCTCGCGCGTCGGATTTGGATCCGACGATCCAGATCGACCCGGCGCACGCGCACAGTGCGCGGGTTCACCGTGGGCCTGGCTCACCGTGGACCCGAGAGGTTTAAAATTTGAAAATAAATTCCAGAAATGCTTTTAAATTTGTAAAATTCATATCTAATGCATTTGAACTCTAAAAATTGCCATTCTAATTTTAGAAAATTCATAAAATTATTCTCTACATGCTTATGCAATAAAAACAGTAGGTTTATTTGGACATTTTCATGTTTATTTAAATAAGTATTCAAATGCCCTTAGGATTTAAATGTAAATTTAAATCTTTAAATTCCAGAAAATTTATATAGTTGTCCCTTACTGTTTAAACACTAAAACCACTGAGTTTTCTCTGAATCTTTCATATTAAATTGATTAGAAAACTTAATGTAGTATTATTCACACTTAAAAAACCCTTTTATGAAAAACAATAGTTCATTTAGATTCATTCTAAAATTAATGGAGAAATAAATTTCAGAACTTTAATATCTGAATTTATTTTATTTATAATCAAACCAACTTTAACTTATGTGTTTATAATGTAATGTTATACTGTTTGATTAGATGTTATGTTCTTTTATTTTGCTTTATATTAAAAAGACTACGACGTCGCCGAGGAGCCGGAGTACTTCCCCGAAGTCCCTCCCTCTCCCTTTGCTGAACAAGGCAAGTCACCAAACAATTCTTTTGAGCATATTGAACCCATGTCTGAGTTGATTATCGCTAAAACACATAGGTTATGTATATGCATTAGTCAAATGAACCCTTACGTTATATTTATTTAGGATCCCCCGACCTTGATGTGCAACCCAAGCCATGCTATCTCGCCTAACCTCCTTGTCACCATATGATCAATGATATCAGTTAGTGTCCAAAGTATTGACACGGCCGCTATAGGATAAAAATGAGTCGTAGTAAAATGGTTCTATTATATGATCCCCGTTACTTCTTATCCTTGGAAATTCTGTTGGTGATGAGTCATGGTTGTGAGTGTATGCATGGTGGGTTCCGGGTGCAAGCTAGGGCATTGGTCAGTCGCACCCGGGGCACTATAAGGACCGGTCTGAGGGATCCGTTGCAATACACTTACGTACTAACCACAAGTCTAGTGGGTAAGTCCTAACTAAGGTATGGGTTGTTCCAAACCGAGGCCACCACTTGGAGATGGGTCAAGTTGCACCTGCGGGTGACTTGTACCAATGTGGCGCAAAAGGGGGTGCGACGTTAGCCGGGATGCGGCCCGGCGCGCCGGCGAAACCTAGAGCGGGTGGTTATCGCTTGGAACATCTCATATTGAGGTTTTGGCACGAGTTCCCGTGAAATGGGTCATCTCGTTGAGATGAGTGCGTGCCTTGTGGGTACAGTAGTACATCTCTGATCAGAGTCTTAAATCTTTTCGAAAAGCCGAGCCCACGGTCAAGGGCGGGTTGCGTGACATCCCCCAGTTAGTTTACTTTGAATATGTATGTGCATGATGGATTGACATGTAAGGACTGTTGTGCGAGGAGGTAAAACGTACTCCTCGAGTTAGTTGATGTTGATGATGCTCATGTTTACTTTCCGCATGATTAAAATATGATTACACTAAATGCCATAACTGCAACTGCTTTATTCCGCATTGTTAGCCATTATTCTTCCTTGTTTATTATCCTGCATTATTATTTGCATTTGCGGTGGCTTGTTGAGTACTTTTTGTACTCATACCCGTTGGACCCCACAGAGGATGCTTATCTTGAAGACGGTCTGGAGTAGCGACCCAGTCAAGAAGAAAAATCCTGAAGAAGAAGTTCGTCATGCCGTTTACTAATTATTTTACTCTACTGTTTTATTAAAACAATGTTGTAATAAATATGGTCTGCGTACCATGAATTTTACCGTATGTACGTTGTCGCATGATGAACCTCTTGTATTATTGTTTTTCTATGGAAATTCAATAATGTCTCGATTTTGTTAAATCGGGGCGCTACACCACCTTTTCACGTTTAATAGCTCTAGGTCATCAAATAGGCCGGAATGTCGAAGCCTATATGGATGATATTGTAATAAAAAGTGCTCAAAAGCACCAGCATAGCCTAGACCTAGCTGAAACATTTGAGAGCCTCCGAGCATATGGAGTACGCCTCAACCCGGAAAAATGTATATTCGGAGCACAAGTAGGGAAGCTGCTAGGGTACTTAGTTTCGAGCAGGGGAATCGAAGCTAGCCCAACGCAGATAAGTGCATTGCAAAGAATGGCTCCACCAGAGAATTTAAAGCAGGTACAGAAGCTAGCAGGAAGGCTCGCAGCCCTTAGCAGGTTCCTGGCCAGGTCAGCAGAACGAATCCTCCCAATTTTCAAAGCACTAAAGGGGTCCGAAAGCTTCAGTTGGACACCGGAGTGCCAGAAGAGCTTCAATGATATAAAAGCATACCTCGGAAGATTATCAACACTTACTGTACCCCTTCCAGAAGAGACACTGCTCCTATATCTTGCAGCAACAGGCTCCGTAGTAAGTGCAGTATTAGTCCAGGAAGTTGAGCTTAAGGGAAAGCTGGTACAGAACCCAGTTTATTTTGTGTCAGAGGCTTTGTCCGGAGCTAAAATCAGATACTCCGAGCTCGAGAAATTTGCTTATGCCTTAGTAATGGCCTCGCGAAAGCTAAGGCATTATTTCTTGGCGCATAACCTGATCGTCCCTACATCGTATCCTCTTGGAGATATGCTCCGAAACAAAGACTCTACGGGCAGGATTGGAAAATGGGCGGTTGAGCTAGCACCCTTCAGAATCTCCTTCACGGCGAGAACAGCTATTAAATCCCAAATCATAGCCGACTTCGTAGCATAGTGGACTCCATCTGCTATTTGGGCCCCGGAAGAACCCTCCGAAGGTTTATGGACAATATTTTCTGATGGAGCTTATCAAGCATCCGGTGCCGGAGCAGGGGCCGTCATCATATCACCATCGGGACAGAAGGCCATGTATTCTGCGAAGCTCAACTTTAGAACCACCAATAACATCGCAGAATACGTAGGAATCCTGCTAGGCCTCCAAAAAGCTAAAGCACTTGGAGCCGCAAGGATAATGATTAAGACAAATTCCCAAGTCGTCGCAAGGCATGTTGATAAAAGCTTCCAAGCAAAGAATCCACATCTAGCACAATACCTTGAAGAAATCCGCAAGGCTGAAGCAGCATTCAGAGGATTTACGGTTCGGAGTATCCCTCGAGCAGAGAATCAACTCGCAGATATTCTTGCAAAAACTACAACAGGAGCGGTGGACCTCCCGGAGGGTGCTTTCTACGAAGAGCTAGTGCAGCCCGCAGCTGTTCAGTTACCCTCTTCGGAAGTACTGTGCATTCCAATTGCAGATTGGCAGACTCCGATTATGAACATATTGCAAAGTGGCATAGACCCTTCAGAAGGTCCAGAAACCCGAAGGTTGCAAGCAAGAGCCCAAAATTACAAGCTTGTCAACGGAGTATTATACAAAGATGGCGTGTGTTCCCCTCTACTTCGATGCATCTCCCAACCCAAGGGTCAAGACATACTTCGAGACATTCACGAAGGATTGTGTGGAAGTCACCTAGCCCCTCGTGCACTAGCTGGCAAAACACTTCGGCAAGGACTTTACTGGCCAACAATAGTGAGAGATGCGGAGGAGCTGGTTTTAACATGCCAAGGCTGCCAGTTGATGGGCAGACAAAGCCACCGTCTGCCAGTCCAGCTTCAAGTCATCGCCCCAGTATGGCCAATGGCTCGATGGGGCATGGACCTAATAGGCCCTTTTCCAATGGCAAAAGGTGGCTTGAAGTTTGCGGTAGTAGCAATCGAATATTTTTCAAAGTGGGTTGAAGCAGAGCCATTGACCAATATCACCTCGAGGAATGTCCAAAAATTTTTCTGGCAGAACATTATATGCAGGTTCGGAGTGCCAAGGGAAGTGACGGTGGATAATGGAACCTAGTTCGAAGCTGACACTTTCCAAGCATTTTGCGAAGATCTAGGCATTAAGTTGTGCTTCACTGCGGTACGCCATCCACAGTCCAACGGAGTTGTTGAGCAAGCCAACGGGAACATTCTCTCCGGGCTAAATCGGCGAATCGTTGGCCTAGCCAAGGGGTTGTGGGTCGAAGAGCTCCCTAAAATCTTGTGGTCCATTCGAACCACTCAAACCAGGTCCACAGGTTTTACCCCATTTAGACTGCTATTCGGAGATGAGGCCATGACTCCCACGGAGCTCAGAGGAGGATCCCTTCGTGTAGTTTAGCCCAGAGATGAAGACGAAAGGAACGCTTCGCTAGACTTATCAGAAGAGACAAGGCTTCGAGCTATCGCCAACTTGACCAAGTACCAAGGCCAAACAAAGACATGGTATGACCCAAAGATAAAGCTAAATGAGCTTAAACCTGGTCATCTAGTGTTGTCAAGTGTAATAGCTCCGGGGAAGCTAGGAAACAAATGGGAAGGGCCATATGTTATCTTACGCTCAGGGCGCCCCGGATCGTTTAAATTAGCTAATTTAGAAGGGGAAGAGTTGAAGCATGCGTGGCATGCGGAGCACCTTAAGCGTTATTATGCTTAGGGGCTCCTTGTAATCGCTTGTAAAATTTTCCGTTCTATGAAACAAAGAGAAGGGTCGAATTTTGTTTGCTCTTCGAATATCCCTTACTCATGATGGACGCATTGGGAGGACGGAGATGCTTGCAGAGTCAAGCATTTTTCCCAAGACCCAGGCAGCTGCCTGCGAACCATCGGTTCAGGGGCTCCGCTGCCACCCTACGGATTCCAGGCTCCGGCTTGTTAGGATTCGTAGAAGAGTCTAAGGACTTTAAAAAGAAACAGATTTTTGGCCTCCGGGTACGAAGTATCTGTAAAAGAGCCGAAGGTGGCCACCCTACGGATTCCAGGCTCCGGCCTGTTAGGATCCGTAGAAGAGTCTAAGGACTTCAAAAAAGAAATAGATTTTCGGCCTCTGGGTACGAAGTATCTGTAAAAGAGCCGAAGGTGGCCACCCTACGGATTCCAGGCTCCGGCCTGTTAGGATCCGTAGAAGAGTCTAAGGACTTTAAAAAAGAAACAGATTTTCGGCCTCCGGGTACGAAGTATCTATAAAAGAGCCGAAGGTGGCCACCCTACAGATTCCAGGCTCCGGCCTATTAGGATCCGTAGAAGAGTCTAAGGACTTTAAAAAAGAAACAGATTTTCGGCCTCCGGGTACGAAGTATCTGTAAAAGAGCCGAAGGTGGCCACCCTACGGATTTCAGGCTTCGACTTCGTAAAGATCCATACAAGAGTCTAAGCACTTAAAAAAATGTTTCAAGGAGTCGCGAGGTAGTGATACCAAAGTACAGATGATAAGTGTAATGCGAAGCATCAGGTTGTTTGGCACATCATTGTGCCTGGCGAACCCTTTTCCACACTAAAGGATCCACCACCCACAAGGAGGGGTAGGAGGATAGGAACCACACAAGATACTTTCGAAGCATTTCACATTAAGTCATCGTACTTTTACATCAAGAAAAGTTTTGGTCCAAGCCTAGGAAAAATCGAAGACCCTGTCGGCATCTAGAGCTACCCCTCCGGCTACTCTGCCCGTCGGAGCTCGAAGCTGTCGGCTTGGTCCTCTTCGTTCGAACGCTTCTCTTCTTCTTGGAGGCTCGTAGTTTCTTTCGCTCTTCTTAAAGCTAGGCCCATGTTAGGAGCCTTTCGGAGTTAGCCTCCGCAGGGTCTTCAGTCTGGTACTCCGAGTCGGAACAGTTCATATGTTCAGAAGACGAGGATGCCTTCGCCTTCTCCTCTTCTTTAATATAAGCTAAGACCTCTTGAGAAATTTCAAGGGTTATCTCTCCTCTGTCTCCGCGAGGAACAGAGAAGCGAGAGCGGCGGTAGGGCCTTAAGCTCTCGAGGCTTGCCCACTCCTTTCGGAGCTCGTTGGTAATTTCCAGTATTTTGAGGTCAGGGCTCGAAGGGCACGACAAAACCTAAAAAGAGCAGAACACCCAAAACAAGTTTCTTGTTTATATCTTTTCCATTAATAAAAGAGGCTTTACAAGACTTCGTGTACATAATAGCCCTAAAAAGCTAGACCTGCGGGTCTGTTGGTGGAGCAGGAATGACCGGAGCTGGCGAGGCAGGAAGTGGTGGCCTTGTTTGTGCCTGCTTCTGCCGACGGGCCTCGTCGATCCAAGCTTTGGCCGCAACCTTGTGGTCCGTCTTCCAAGTTGATCGGAAGGCTTCCTAGGCCAAGGCTACATCCGAAGATGGGCGCAGCAAGTTGTTGGAGGCGAAGCTTCCAGGGGTCTAACCCCCGACTGAGCTGAGGGGGATCTGAAGAGACTCGAGGTGACGAAGAACCCCAATGCCAGCACACTGCCCGGAGATTTCTCCATACCGGACGCCGGAGTTCATCATCAACGACGAGGCCACTTGGATCCTTTTTAGCTTTCGGTCGAGAGGTTCGTGGGTCGCAGCAGAAGACGAGGGGCACATAGTGCCGAAGTACTCCAAGGTACCCTGAAGGGCTTCCAAGGTACGTTCCGCCATACTTGCGTTCTTCTTCTCCGTTGCTTCCAGCCCTACAGCAGTTGCAGATACCTCGGCCACCTGCTGGGCCATCGCCTGGTTAAGAGCTCCTTGGAGCTCCACCAACTTAGCACTCGAAGCGGCCGCCACTTGACGGAGCCTTTCGACCTCCGCCCGAACGACGACACGCTCAGCTTCGACCTCTTGGGCCGAGGAGCGGAGCGCATCGCTGTCTTGTCTTGCCGTCCGAAGAGCTTCGTCGGCCGCTGCCCTAGCCCTCCGTTCCACTAGGGTTTCTTCCTCCAACCTGATGGATCTCTCGTTGGAGTCGTTAAGAGCGGTCTGGAGGGTGGTAACCTTCCTTTTGAGTCGGTTAATCTCGACCTCATTGGAAGTCGCTGCCGCTCTAGCAAGGACAAATTGCTGCAAAAAGAACAAGTAAGTACCGAAGTATTTATGATCACTAATGCGAAGTAGCTATGGTGTTTTTTCATACCTGGAGGGCAGCCCTTTCGAGGGCTATGTTGAGCGTCGGAGCCCTAGCCTCGCTCAAGACAGAGACCAAGTCTGAATTGGCGATATCCTGGCTCTTCTCTGCCAGGGGCTCCATGAGTCTTCGGAGGCCTTCCCGCTGCTCCAAGAAAGGAGCCAGCAGAGGAAGCCAAGATAAGGCTTGGTGGTCATCTGCTGCGGCCTCATCCTCCGAATTGCCGACGGAGGTCGTCGCAAGGCCAGGAAGAAGGCCGAGGCTAGATATGCTCTTGCCTCTCCCCGGCACGAAGGCAGGCACGGCGGGTGAAGCAGGAGTACCCCAGTCATCGGCGGCTACCCCTTCGACCAAAGCCGCGGCAGCAGAGGCAACCTCAACCGTCGGATCCGCCACCGTAGGAGCAACCTCCGTCACCAAATCCGCTCCGACGGGCGCATCTTCCGCTCCGACGGGCGCATTCTCCGCTACTAAGCATGGAGAGTCCGAAGGCGCAGGGGGTCCACCCGAGCCGTGACCCCCGAAGACGATGGGACTTCGGGAGCCGCCGGAGCATCGACGCCCTTAGAGGTACCTATTTTGTCAACAAAATTAATAAGCATATTACAAGGAAAAAGTTGCAGGTATTAGCCAAAGCAGGAGCTTCGAGGAGTACCTTCGGAGGCCTCGCGGGGCAGGATCGCCGGATCCTCCAGGACTTCGTACATCTGGAGGATGTCTGCGAAGTCATCTCCCGAGGCCCTCTTCTCCGCATTTCCTGTCGGAACCACGACTTCCGCCGTAACCACCCCGGGTGTGGGCGAGTTGGGAGTGGCGGAGCCCGACTCCAAGTGTACAACGACGGGCGCAGGAGGAACCGTCGGGACTACTTCTGCTACCTCCCTAACAGAAGTTTCAGGGGGGACCTCCCCTAGGTCTTCGTCGTCATCTAGGAGGTAGTTCTCGAAGGCCGACGCTATCTGAGCGTCGGAGTCCTCTGACTCCTCGGAGGCTGAGCTCCGAGCGTCCAACGATGAAGCCGACGAAGCAGGGGCCAGCCGCGGAGGGGGCTTCGCTATTTTCTTCTTCTTGGACGGCTGCTTGCTGGCTTTCTTGGGCAGTTCAGCAGTGACCTTCCGTTTTCGAGCGGCTGCTCCGGTCGAGGTGAAGTCGGGAAGAGGAGGGGGCTCCATCCCGAGAGCTCCCCACACTCTGTTGGAACGCTCCCAGCTTCCCACTAGCTCCAGCCTCTTTTGCTTTTCAGCCACCGAAGGGGCTCTGAGAACTCGTTCGGTGGCTCGAGCTATGTCCTCCGGAGCCAACGCCAAAGGAGCCGCTGAAAGAAAAGGGTATGGTATCATAAGTATAATTGTTTCCTTCATCTAATACAATACTGCAGGAAATGAAGTCTTACCTAGGGTTCGGAGATCTCCCTCCGAGGCCTGTTGAAACACGATCGGCCAGTTAGCTCCGAGGGGAGGGATCCGAAGGGCAATAAACTCTTCGGCCAGGTCACGCATGCTCATGCGGCGAGCCACCGAAGTCAACAGCCCTAGCCTCATGGAGAGCAGGCTAGGGTTCGGGGAGATCTCTGCCTCCTTCCGAAACCAAATCTCCTGGAGAGGACCTGCGAGGGGGGAGTCCTCTCCGACTTCGGCGTAAAACCACTGAAGAATCCAGTTGGTGTACCATCTGTTGTTGATGGCCTTCGCAGGGAAGTGAAGAGCGTGCTCCCTTCGTAACTGGAAGTTGACGCTGCCGAAGGCTATTGTCACCTTAGAATCCCAGGCCCGTCTTGCGGCTTCGGCTGACAGATGGCTTCGTGGGTCGCGGCGAAGATCTCTAAGTGTCCTTCACACCCTTTAGCCCGGAGTGCCCATTCGAAGACAACCAGGCGGGCGACGGCGTTGGGAGACAGCTGAGGTAAAGTAATGTGGAACAAGTCTAGTACCTCCGCCAAGAAGTCTATGGCTGGATGAGGAGCCATGCTGAATAGCGTGGGCCTCATGGCTCCAGAAGTGATGAGTCATTGTCAACGATAGTCAAAGAGGACAAAAGAAGAAGAGATCTGCTGTTTCATGGGCCGCGTGTGATTCAGGTACACGGGCAGCAAGCGACTGTCGGGCAGAGGAGGCTGCGAAGTCGGGCTGGCCCAATCCAGGTGCATGGGCCAGAAGCAGTAGAAGACCAACTGGGATGTTGACCAGGGTTGACTTAGGTACACGGGCGGTGAGTGATTGCCGGGC
Source organism: Zizania palustris (assembly GCA_019279435.1). Classification (NCBI taxonomy): domain Eukaryota; kingdom Viridiplantae; phylum Streptophyta; class Magnoliopsida; order Poales; family Poaceae; genus Zizania; species Zizania palustris. Next base: position 47,275,664 of record JAAALK010000288.1, on the reverse strand, counting down.
TGAGAGAGCTGCGGAGTCGGGCCAGCCCAATCCGGGTACCTGGTGCAAAGTCGGTGGAGGCTTTGTCAGTTTCGGCGCAAAACTAACAACCGTCGATCTTGTATCCGACTGTCCAGAAGAGAAGCCGTAGTCGCTATGAAAGCTTAGCTTCCGGATAAGTCATCTGTAACTCTAGGCCCACAGTCAGTCAGTCGTGTCTGTAAAAATACCTAAGGGCAGTAGAGTCTTTTACTTTATTCTTGTGTCTGTAAAAACCCTAAGGGGCTGGTAGAATATTCCTAGTGTTGGGCAGCCTATAAATAGGGCCCCAATCCCTAGGGTTTGGACTACCCTTCTAGAAATCACTTTTTCATCATTCCTTGGGTCACTTTTTGTTCCTGCGCTCTTTCTCTTCCCTTCCTGGTTCTGTGCGCCGCCAAATCTTGGTTTTCATGCATGCAACAAGTTGATTCTTCATTAATGCAGTGAGTTTTTTGTTCCCTGTTGAGTGCAAGGCATGCGGTCAGTGCTTGTGAATCAGAATCCTTGAGTACCGAGTGCATGTTTGTTCTCTATTTGGTCTTTTGTTGGCCGTGTTCTTCGTGCCCGATGTACTAGTTCTTGCTATTGCAAGTAGTACTCGTTCACTGTAGAAACAGTGTTCTAGTGCCAGCTTTTGCTTTTCTGCGTAGCCTTTTTGATCGAAGTAGACTAGGCTAAGTACCTTTTCTGGCTGCTTTACTACCGAAGCCCCCTCTCTAGTCGAAGCCCCTCAGCACCGTGAGGCAGGCTTCAATATAACATCTTTGAAGGCTTCACTTGATCTTTGGCTTCATTTTTGTGCTGTCTCTAGCTTCGGAGAACACTTTGCACTCTAACAGCTTCACATACTTCGATAGTCTTGCGAAGGTGTTCTCAGTTGCGAGCTGTTCGAAGTCGATACTTCGATTGATCTTCGGAGTTAGCTTCGAAGTTAATCTCACTGATAGACTTCGATTTTGGTCTCCCTGTCGTGTGTCAGCCTTCGATCCTCTCTTTGAAGCTTGCTCTTTTCGAAGGTAGAAATATAGGCTTCGAATTTGTTCTCTGTCGTGTGACAGGCTCCGATTCTTTGTTCGAAGGTCATTCGCCTGTGTGTTGCGTTCGAAGTTTTCTATTCGAAGGTTTAGCTCTGAAGCACTCGGTTCGAAGTTGTTGTGTTCGAAGCCTTACTTTCGAAGTACATACTTCGAAGCAGGCTCCGACGTTGTCATACTTCGCTTCGAAGCATACTTCGCTCCCTGCCCCTTCGTACTAGGCTAGACCAAAACACCTTCGGCATCTTCGACATGCTTCGCAACTGACCTCCGAAGCAGGCTTCGTCACTAACCTCCGAAGCAGGCTTCGACCAGCGAAGCAATCTTCGACAATCATCTCCGAAGCAGACCTCGACAGGCGAAGCAGGCTTCGCCAAGTTCCGAACAGGAGACAAATTTGGACAGTAACTTCTCATTTCACCTTACATATACTTAGATCATTTCATAGGGAAGTTTAGGCCTATTACACAGTGTTCATCTGCCTAGTTACACTTCTTTAATAGTTCTCTGTTTGACATCAGTTGCTTCTAGGTTAGATACCCTTAGACTTAGTCCTTCTGTTTATTTTCTACTGCTTAGACTTTTGAGGTGCGTTGGGTATTGGGAACAGGCCATTGATTCGAAAGAATTTTTAAGGCGCCCATTCACCCCCCCTCTGGTCGCTACTTTCGGTCCTACAAGTGGTATCAGAGCCTGGTTAGGGTTTTTCCATACCTTAACCGGTTCTAAACCCCGGTAGTGACCATGCGTCTCCTGGCAAGGTCCCGTCCTTGGAAGCCTATGGCTATAACTATTGGAAGACTCGCATGCGAGCCTATCTCATGAGCCAGGGTTCGGACATTTGGGACATTTGCGTTCACACCACATTTGTCATATTGCCAGTAGCTGAGCATGGTACTGCTGGTATCATTGCTCAGCATGTGAGAAACAGTAAGGCTGTGAACATTCTTTTCTCTGGTTTAGGTCCCACTGAGTTTGAGCGTGTGAGCCATCTCTCCACTGCGAGAGAGATCTGGGCTACCCTCAAGGCACACCATGAGGGAACAGCTCAGGTCAAGGCTCGGCTCTATCAGACCTACCGGCGTGAGTACGAGAATTTCACACAGAAGCCGGGTGAATCTGTTGAGGCTTTGTTTGGTCATTTTTAGTCGATCATAAACAAGCTTCGGGACAACAAGGCTGAGGGTGCTCAGTTAGTCTCAGATCATGAGCAGGCGCTCAAGGTTCTCCATACCTTGGACCCAAAGATCTAGGAGATCAAGGTATCCTCTATCGTTGAGAGCACTTCTTACGATACCTTGACCATTTCTGAGTTATTTAGCAAGCTGAAGGCCACTGAGGTAGATATCCAGCTGAGATCAAATCTCACTGGTTCTGGATCAAAATCCCTGGCCCTTGCTACACCTTCTGTTGATCCCTCTTCTGTGAGTTGTGCTGGGTTCTCTTTGATGTCTATCACTGAGGACCAGCTAGAGTTATTGGGAGATGATGATTTGTGTCTTTTTAACAACCGGGTGCGTCGTGTCTATGATAAGAGAATGTTCAAAAGACACGGCACAAAAACCAGATGCTTTGAGTGTGGTGATCTAGGACACTTCATCGCCGACTGCCCCAAGCGCAATGGACACAAGAAGGGCAACAGTGGCAGCTTCCATGACTCTGGCAAGCACGAGAGCTCATCCTTCAACAAGGGCAAGCCGAAGACACAATTCTTCAAGAAGGCCCTGAAGGACTACCGGCGAGAGAACAAGAAGCGCGACAAGGCCTTCTTCGCCGAGATGGAGAAGAGCTACTCCAAGCGGTCCACGTCTTCTTCCTCTTCATCGAGCTCAAGCGATGAGGAGATCGCCATCAGAAAGGGGAAGGACAAGGACGATCCGGCGGGCCTCTGCTTCATGGCCTTCGGAGACAAGCCAAAGAGCCGCTCACACCAGCACCGAAGATCCCGCAAGAGCTTTTGTTCTATGGCTCTCGGGGATAAGGAAGAAAAGAGCTCCTCCGATGACTCCGACGACGACGACAACAAGGACCGGGGACTGTAGGATGTTTGGATCATGGACTCTGGATGCTCTCGCCACATGACGGGAAATCGCAGATGGTTCTCCAGTCTCACTCCCCCGAGCTCCAAAGAATACATCACGTTCGGGAACAGCGGTCAAGGGAAAGTAAGTGGCATAGGCTCAATTCGCATTTCAGATCATTTCTCTTTAAAGAATGTTGCTTTGGTTAAAAATTTGAACTTCAACTTGATTTCTATTTCGCAACTTCTTGAGGATGGTTTGGAAGTGCGTTTTAAGAAGGGTAATTCTTCTATGGTTGATTCTAGAGGGTCTTTGATTTGCCAGATTTTACCATTCGGCAAAGTTTTTCGAATTGACTTCTCTAGTTCTTTTGGCCCTTCTCGCTGTTTGATTGCTGGATCTTCTTCTGAGCTCTGGAAGTGGCATAGGATGTTAGGTCACTTGAGTTTTGATCTGCTAGTCAGGTTAAGCTCTATGGACCTCATCCGAGGATTGCCCAAGCTTAAGTTGGAGAAGGATCTAGTCTGTCATCCCTGTCGTCATGGGAAAATGGTTGCCGCTTCTCACTCACCTGTGACTCACGTGATGACTTCGTATCCGGGCGAGCTTTTACACCTGGACACTGTTGGTCCAGCTCGGGTACGTTCAGTCGGTGGGAAGTGGTACGCACTTGTCATAGTTGATGACTTTTCTCGTTTCTCGTGGGTTTTCTTTTTGGAGTCTAAGGATGAAACTTTTCAATTTGTTCATGACCTGATTTTGAAGCTGAAGAATGAGAACAATGGTCGGATGCGAGCAATTCGCTCCGACAATGGCTCTGAGTTCAAGAACTCTCAGTTCGTCAGCTTCTGTAGTGATCAGGGTCTGGACCATCAGTTTTCTTCTCCTTACACTCCCCCACAGAACGACGTTGTGGAACGAAAGAACCGAACGCTAGTCGAGATGGCCAGGATGATGCTCGATGAGCACAGGACTCCTAGGCGTTTTTGGGCTGAAGCCATGAACACGGCTTGCTATCTGGCCAACCGCATCTTTCTTAGAGCTTACCTTGGTAAGACATCATATGAACTGCGGTTTGGCAGACAGCCCAAAGTGAGCCACTTGCGAGCGTTTGGCTGCAAGTGCTTTGTGCTCAAGAAGGGAGGGCATTTGGACAAGTTTGAGTCTCGTTGCTGGGATGGTGTTTTTCTTGGTTATGCTTTGCATTCACGAGGTTTTCGTGTCTGGAACCTTGAATCCCAGTTGCTTGTCGAGACTTGTGAGGTTTCATTTGATGAGTCCTTGCCTTCTTTGACTCCTTCTTTTGAGCTTTCTGGTGATGATGAGCTCGGAGAGTCCATCTTCGAGGAAGATGAGGATACTCCAGCTGCTGATGAGGGTGGGCCTTCTGCATCCCCCGCAGAGCCCACACCTTCTGTGACTTCGACTGAGGATGAGGGCGGACCTCTGATCACTTCTTCCACTACGATCGAGCCCCCTCAGTCGAGTCTAGAGGTGCCAGCTGCTGACTCCGGTGAGGTGACTTCAGATCACCAGGGAACCCGAGCAGTTCAGCGTGATCACCCCTCAGAGCTCATCATTGGTGATTTGATTGAAAGAACTTTGCGTTCTTCTGCCTCTCTTGCTGTGTTTGCTGAATCTGCGTTTGTTGCATCTTTTGAGCCCAGAGACGTTTCTCATGCTCTTTCTGATTCTAATTGGATTAATGCTATGCAAGAAGAGCTTGAGAACTTTGTCCGCAATCGGGTTTGGACACTAGTTGAGTCGCCACCTGGATGCAACCCCATAGGCACCAAGTGGGTATTCAAGAACAAACAAGGTGAAGATGGGGTTGTGGTGCGCAACAAGGCTCGACTAGTTGCCCAGGGTTATTGCCAGAAGGAAGGTATTGACTTTGAAGAAACCTTCGCTCCTGTTGCTCGTCTTGAGTCCATTCGTATTCTTCTAGCTTTTGCCATTTCGAAGGGTTTTAAGCTTTTTTAAATGGATGTTAAGAGTGCTTTTCTGAACGGGTACATAGAAGAGGAGGTTTATGTTAGGCAACCCCCCAGTTTTGAGAACCCTAAGTTTCCTCGACATGTTTTTAAATTGCAAAAGGCTTTATACGGGTTAAAGCAAGCCCCCAGGGCTTGGTATGACCGGTTGAAGCAGTTTTTGTTGGGGAAGGGCTTTGTGATGGGTTCTGTGGACAAAACTCTCTTTTTGCTCAGAGTTGCTTCAGACTTCTTAGTTTCTCAGATTTATGAGGACGATATTATTTTTGGCGGTACTACCGATTCTCTTGTGTCCAAGTTCTCTGAGCAGATGCACAGTGAGTTTGAGATGAGCCTCATGGGTGAGCTCAAGTACTTCTTAGGGCTCCAGATCAAGCAGACCAACGATGGCACCTTCATCCACCAAGGTAAGTACACTCCTGACATGCTTAAGAAATTTGACTTTGGTGGTGAATTGAAGCCGCAGATGACTCCGATGGGTACTTCTGGGGGTCTGGACAAGGACGAGAGCGGCGTCAAGGTCAATGAGAGAGAGTTTAGAGGGATGATCGGTTCGCTGCTGTACTTGACGGCAACGAGGCAAGATATACAGTTCGCCGTGGGACTTTGCGCGCGTTTCCAGTCTTCACCACGCGCGTCTCATCGGCAGGCTGTCAAGCGCATCTTCAGGTATCTCACTTATGCGCCCAATCTCAGTCTTTACTATTCAGCATTATCATCTCTTGATTTATCTGGTTTTTCGGATGCCGACTTTGGTGGGTGCCGGTTGGATCGCAAGTCGACTTCCGGTACTTGCCAGTTTCTTGGTTCTTCTCTTGTTTCTTGGTCTTCTCGAAAGCAATCTGGAGTTGCTCTTTCGACCATAGAGGCTGAGTACGTAGCTGCTGCTAGCTGCTGCTCACAGTTGGTTTGGATGATTTCCACTCTACGAGATTTTGGGTTGTTCTTTCCTACCAGAGTACCATTGTTTTGCGACAGCACCAGTGCAATTAGTGTAGGGAAAAACCCATGTCTTCATTCAAAAACCAAACATATTGATGTGCGCTTTCACTTCTTGCGGGATCAATATGAGAAAGGTGTCATTGACCTTGTTCATGTTGATACCCATCATCAGTTGGCTGACATTTTCACCAAACCCCTAGATCAGTCTACTTTTGAACGTTTACGAGGGGATTTGGGTGTTGTGTATCCTTTTTAGGATATTTTGAGTCAGTTCTTTTCTTTCTTCTTTACTCTTTTCTTGAGTCTTTTTGTGTATGTTCATATCATACAAATTCACATATCACACTTTTAAGCCTGCTTCTGTTATATGATTGAACTGCTTTACTTATTCTAGCTGGTACATGCTTTTGATTACTTGTCAATGATCATGCTCTGGTTCAGTTCACGTGATATGTCTGATATCTGTCATATGCATGGCTTTTATGCTTTAAACTTGAAAACTTAATCACCATTGTTTCTGGTAACTAGCATGCGTAGGCTGAATGTTCTTGCTATCTGTTACATGCCTTGTAGCTAGTTTCTGACTTAGATGCAAATATGCAACTTGGACATCTGTATGCTTTAAACATGGAAATGTGCTATAAAAATGATGAAAATTCGAGAACAATGAAAATTCCATGCCTTTTTGTGCATAACTTGAAAAGATCTAGGTGGGTTTGCTTTGTCGCATTACATTTGTTCTGGACTGCATACCATAGCACTTTGGTATGAACTAGGACAGTGTAGTGTATGCCAAGACCAATGTCTTAAGCTTCTGATGGTCCAGATCTGGCCTAGGCTTGACTTGGTCGGTCAGCATAAGGTTTGACATGCAAATAACCCCTGGCAAAAATGAAAAAGGAAAAAGAAAAAGCTTGAAAATTGAAATGATAACAAGTTTGCTGAAGCACTTTGTTTTTGAACAAAGCTTATCTTGGTAGATATCAGTTAGCTTTTGCATCTCATGTCTTACCTTGCTTGTTTTACTGGAAAATGTGGTGATGTTGTTTTTGTTTGCGAAAACTGAAAAATGCGTGCTAATGACTTTCCTTAGATATCATCTGTTGCACTGATCATGCCATGTGTCTTAGACAGTATCTCTTTTGCTATACTTGTTAGATGTTGTAATTGCAGTCAATCATATTTGAGAAGCATGCTTTCTACACTCCTTATGCACTCCAGTTGAATTCACTGCATATTTTGAGGGGGAGTTGCATTTCAGGGGGAGTCTGTGTCTCCATTGAGTGCTTGATGAGTTCACTTGTCAACAAGGGGGAGAAAATTTGGGATCAGAGTTTAAGGGGGAGTTCTTACTCTGTTGATATCCTTGTTGTTCTGAAATCGCACTCATTTTGAGCTTTTACGTTCTGGTTAACCATAATGACCGCTTCTTGCTTTTGTTCGGCTTTTGGTCATTAGGGTTAAACTTTTTACCTTATTTTTCTTCTTCTTTGTTTTCTTGTGTTTTGTTTTCGTTTTCCACATTTGCTCGCAGGTGCTGAAGAGCTGAAAAAAAAGAGGAGTGTTGACAATGCACTCATCAAGGGGGAGATTGAGGAGCCTTGCTGAATAGCGTGGGCCTCATGGCTCCAGAAGTGATGAGTCATTGTCAACGATAGTCAAAGAGGACAAAAGAAGAAGAGATCTGCTGTTTCATGGGCCACGTGTGATTCAGGTACACGGGCAACAAGCGACTGTCGGGCAGAGGAGGCTGCAAAGTCGGGCTGGCCCAATCCGGGTGCATGGGCCAGAAGCAGTAGAAGACCCACTGGGCTGTTGACCAGGGTTGACTCAGGTACACGGGCGGTGAGTGATTGCCGGGCTGAGAGAGATGCGGAATCGGGCCGGCCCAATCCGGGTACCTGGTGCAAAGTCGGTGGAGGCTTTGTCAGTTTCGGCCCAAAACTGACAACCGTCGATCTTGTATCCGACTGTCCAGAAGAGAAGAAGTAGTCGCTACGAAAGCTTAGCTTCCGGATAAGGCATTTGTAACTCTAGGCCCACAGTCAGTCAGTCATGTCTGTAAAAATACCTAAGGGCAGTAGAGTCTTTTCCTTTATTCTTGCGTCTGTAAAAACCCTAAGGGGCTGGTAGAATATTCCTAGTGTTGGGCAGCCTATAAATAGGGCCCCAATCCCTAGGGTTTGGACTACCCTTCTAGAAATCACTTTTTCATCATTCCTTGGGTCACTTTTTGTTCCTGCGCTCTTTCTCTTCCCTTCCTGGTTCTGTGCGCCGCCAAATCCTGGTTTTCATGCATGCAACAAGTTGATTCTTCATTAATGCAGTGAGTTTTTTGTTCCCTGTTGAGTGCAAGGCATGCGGTCAGTGCTTGTGAATCAGAATCCTTGAGTACCGAGTGCATGTTTGTTCTCTGTTTGGTCTTTTGTTGGCCGTGTTCTTCGTGCCTGATGTACTAGTTCTTGCTATTGCAAGTAGTACTCGTTCACTGTAGAAACAGTGTTCTAGTGCCAGCTTTTGTTTTTCTGCGTAGCCTTTTTGATCGAAGTAGACTAGGCTAAGTACCTTTTCTGGCTGCTTTACTACCGAAGCCCCCTCTCTGGTCGAAGCCCCTCAGCACCGTGAGGCAGGCTTCAATATAACATCTTTGAAGGCTTCACTTGATCTTTGGCTTCATTTTTGTGCTGTCTCTAGCTTCGCAGAACACTTTGCACTCTAACAGCTTCACATACTTCGATAGTCTTGCGAAGGTGTTCTCAGTTGCGAGCTGTTCGAAGTCGATACTTCGATTGAGCTTCGGAGTTAGCTTCGAAGTTAATCTCATTGATAGACTTCGATTTTGGTCTCCCTGTCGTGTGTCAGCCTTCGATCCTCTCTTTGAAGCTTGCTCTTTTCGAAGGTAGAAATATAGGCTTCGAATTTGTTCTCTGTCGTGTGACAGGCTCCGATTCTTTGTTCGAAGGTCATTCGCCTGTGTGTTGCGTTCGAAGTTTTCTATTCGAAGGTTTAGCTCCGAAGCACTCGGTTCGAAGTTGTTGTGTTCGAAGCCTTACTTTCGAAGTACATACTTCGAAGCAGGCTCCGGCGTTGTCATACTTCACTTCGAAGCATACTTCGCTCCCTGCCCCTTCGTACTAGGCTAGACCAAAACACCTTCGGCATCTTCGACATGCTTCGCAACTGACCTCCGAAGCAGGCTTCGTCACCAACCTCCGAAGCAGGCTTCGACCAGCGAAGCAATCTTCGACAATCATCTCCGAAGCAGACCTCGACAGGCGAAGCAGGCTTCGCCAAGTTCCGAACAGGAGACAAATTTGGACAGTAACTTCTCATTTCACCTTACATATACTTAGATCATTTCATAGGGAAGTTTAGGCCTGTTACACAGTGTTCATCTGCCTAGTTGCACTTCTTTAATAGTTCTCTATTTGACATCAGTTGCTTCTAGGTTAGATACCCTTAGACTTAGGCCTTCTGTTTATTTTCTGCTGCTTAGTCTTTTGAGGTGCGTTGGGTATTGGGAACAGGCCATTGATTCGAAAGAATTTTTAAGGCGCCCATTCACCCCCCCTCTGGTCGCTACTTTCGGTCCTACACTGGAAGACCCAAGCCTACTTCGAAGAATGCTTCGAAGACTACCACCTCTCCGCTTCGTGGCCTAGGAGTTGATTCTGATCCAGGGACCCGAGTCCTCAATCCGGCGCCCAATTTCCCTTCCACAGCCTCTTCAATGGACTCGACGGTGCTCACAGATTGGCCGATGAGGAAGCTTTGAGGGATTTTCTTCTTGGAAGGCGGACGGAGCTCCCGAGGATTCTTGGGCCAGGCGCCGCCCGAAGTCCCCGCCATTGCCGCTGCTTCCGAAGCGGCCCACGCTTGCCTCTGCGCAAGAATGCTTGCTGCCGCTGTAGCAGTGTGGCTAGTTCTCGCCATTCGCTCAGATGCTCAAGAGATTGAAGGATTGAGGAAAGTGAATCGCAAGTGCTGGAAGCGGTAAAAAGTCTCGGGTAATCCATGTCCTTCCTTTTATAATCATTCATCGGTTGCTACTCTTCGATTGCATTCACACTACAGGTTCGACTTCTATCACTGATGAGTGGGTCTAGTAAATGGAACGGCGCGCAACTGCCGTAAAAATCGACCGTTACCTTTTACAGAGTGTAACGGTTACTTGCGCCGTAACGGCTATAATCAAACGGCTCTTCACGACGTTTGCGCTCCGAAGCAGTTCTCTTCCCTGCAACGAGTTCCTATCGTGTAAGGAGCCCGAAGGAGGGGTTCGAACGCTTTGGATCTAAAGTCCTCTGCAGAACTGTAATATGTCTGAATTCCCTCTAAGTCTCAAAATATGAAAATATTCCTTCCATATATTGCCTTCTTACTAAACAGGTTAACTATAGAGAGGCGTATTCGGGTCTACTGTTGGGGGAAATTACTTCATTTTCAGGACTTAGAGATTAATACTTCGAAGGCTCTGAAGAGCTCCGAAGCTGGTGGGTACTTGTTCGAAGGCAGAGGCGTCAAGCCGAAGGGTGCATCGATGCGAAGCCCTGATGAACCCTCCGAACGGAAGATAAAGGCTCTGAAGCTGAGCGACAAGATTGATAAGATGTTTGGCTTATCCATCTATCTTATAGCGCTTTACCTTTTATAACCTTGTTCCTGGCACCAAATAGTTTCCACTATGTCGGTTGTAATCTAGGGGTAATTAGGTCTTTTCCTTATACATTTTTACCTATAAATACCCCCTCTATACCCTGTAACAAGGATCCAGGACAAGTTATTCAATACACATATTCGAACTGCTCGAGCTATTATCCAACTCGGAGGTTTGAGGCAGTCCTAAAACACAAACTCTCTGTTTGTTCGTTCTTGATCTCAGAGAACCTGTTGGTGTAAACTTTTACGCCAACAACTACCATCCCAGCAAAGCAAATGTGGTAGCTGATGCATTAAGTCAAAAAGGATATTGCACCGCCATCGTAATTCAGGATCACGCGCCTTTGTTATATAAGGAGATGGAAAAGTTAAATCTCGGGTTAACCACAGGAGCCTATCTAGCCGCCCTAGAGACCCGACCGGTCTTGTTCGAGCAGATTCATGAAGCTTAGTTAGAAGACCCGGACATAGCAGCCATTAAGAAAAACATGAGATAGGGCAAGGCCCCGGGATTTTCAGAGGATGAGCATGGCACAATATGGTTTGGAACTAGGATTTGTGTGCCTAATAAACAAGAGATAAAGACCCTTATTCTAAGGGAGGCCCATGATACTCTATATTCCATCCATCCCGGGAGTACAAAAATGTACCAGGACCTAAAGGAACGATATTGGTGAGTTAGCATGAAGAAGGAAATTGCTTAGTTCATCGCAGAATGTGACACCTGCCATCGAGTGAAGGCAGAGCACTAGAGACCCACAGGGCTGTTACAGCCACTTAAAGTACCTAAATGGAAATGGGAAGAGATCGGTATGGATTTTATCACCGGACTCCCAAAGACCCAACTTGGTTATGATTCTATATGGGTAATCATCGATTAGATAACAAAGGTAGCTCACTTCATAGCCGTCAAGACAACCTTCAGTGGCCCTAAACTAGCAGAGTTGTATATGGCCCGCATAGTATGTCTTCATGGAGTACCCAAGAAGATAGTCTCAGATAGAGGGAGTCAGTTTACGTCTTGATTCTGGAAAAACCTTCAAGAGGAAATGGGAACGAGACTAAACTTCAGCACAACATACCACCCTCAGACAGATGGACAAACTGAAAGGGTAAATTAGATATTAGAGGATATGCTTCGGGCACGTGTCTTGGATTTTGGAGGAACTTGGGACAAGAGTTTACCGTACGCCGAGTTTTTGTACAACAACAGTTATCAAGCCAGCCTTCAGATGTCCCCGTTCGAAGCTTTATATGGATGTAAGTGTAGGACGCCTTTACTTTGGGATCAAACCGGTGAATCCCAAGTGTTTGGAACAGACATCCTTCGGGAAGCTGAAGAGAAGGTACAGATTATCAGAGACCGACTCAAGACAGCCCAATCTCGACAGAAGAGCTATGCGGACAATCGTCGTCGAGATTTAGCCTTTGAAGAGGAAGACCATGTTTACCTCCGAGTTACCCCTCTCCGTGGCACTCAACGGTTTAACATGAGAGGAAAGTTGGCACCTCGGTACGTTGGACCCTTCCCCATTGTCCGGCGTCAAGGTGAGGTCGCTTATGAGTTAGAGCTACCACCCTCATTGGCTGGGGTGCATGACGTGTTTCATGTGTCACAGCTAAAGAAGTGCCTTCGAGTCCCAACTGAGCAAGTTGACCTTCAGCAGTTGAATATACAGGAGGATCTGACCTATGTTGAGAAGCCCGTCAGAATCTTGGAAGTCAAGGAAAGGACCACCAGGAGTCGCGTCATCTGTTTTTGTAAAGTTCAGCGGAGCAATCATCCCGTAGAGGAAGAACTCAAAGCGCAGCATCCAGAGCTATTCGAGGATTGATCCAAATCTCGAGGATGAGATTCTCTGTAAGGGGGATAGGATTGTAACATCCCAAGAATTAGAAATAAATAAATAAAGAAAATGAATTTTCTGGAATATAAGTGATTTATGGAAATTAAAGAAAATACTAAAAGAGACTTAATAAAGCCAAAATAGGAAGAAATACTTAAAAATTTAACTTGGAAAATTTATGGTGGAATCTAGAGGCCAAGATATAATTTCAGGATTTTTTACAAATTTTTATCAATAGTGATTCAACCATTAAATAAATAAATGAATTCGTGGAATTATTTTAATTCAGGAAAAGAATTTTAATTCTTAATGGGCCGCAACCCTGAATCCTCCCTGAGCCCAGCCCAGTCCATTGCCATGTCACCGCCAGGTGGGACCGACCTATCGGCGTTGTTTCCCTCCTCTCTCTCCCGCCCGCACCCTGCCTCGGCCCCACGCGTCAGCCACTCCCTCCCCCTCATTTGGCCACTAACCGCACGGACCCGTCTGTCGGCCCCTTCCTTTTTCGCTCACCCACCGACATGTGGGGGCCATTTGTCGGATCCATCAGTCCCTGATGGAACCCCCCTCCCCTTTCCTTTCCCGGCGCTCCCCTTCCATTTTCTCGCCGCCGTCCGCCCGTAACCACCGATTCGAGCCTGGATTCCTTCCCCCTATCACCAGCGATCCATTTCCATCTATGGCCGACGCGGTTTCACGCTTAAGGAAGCTTGGCTAGGATTTGGAAACCCTCGCCGGAGAGGGAAGGAAACCCTCGGTTTCCTTCCATTTAGCCATTGCCGACGACACTATAAGAACCCCTCGGCTCGCCGCCCTCTGCCCACACCCCCTTAGCCCTAGCCATCGCAAACCAGAGCGCTGCCACTCACTTTTTGGCCTTCGCCTCTGTTTCGCCTCCGTTCGCCACTCACCGCCAACACGAGCCATCGCCGTCCACGCCGTCGCCATCCTCGGGACCGCTGTCTCCCGCCCGTCCTCGACATCCACTCCGTTGGCCGTGAGTGCCACCAGATCGTCGTAGCCGTCTAGCACCCGAGAGTCCTTCGCCGTCGGACGTCCTTCTCCGCCATCGCAGGTACGGTCATGTCCGTCGTCCCCCCTTTCCATTTTCGCCGTGACCTAAGCCACTAGGCCCTCATCGTCGCCGTCGCCGCCGCACCCGAGCCACGCCGTCGCTGGAGACGAAGGGTACTATACCCCTTTACGTGTGTGCCATGCCGGATTGAATCCTAGAAGCACATTCGTGATCGAAGCGCCTTGATTAAATCCCTACGGGATTTAATCTCAGCTCTTGATCCGGTCAAAGGGGTACAGGACCATCTGGGTCGTCGATCGCCACTTAAGTAATCCCGCCTCACGCTTGGCCCTTAGATCTTGATCGAACGGTCCAGATCAATCGGGTCCACGTGCATAGTAAACCAGTTCACCGTGGGCCTGGCTCACCGTGGACCAGAACCCATTTTAGGTTTAAAATAAAATTCAGAAATTGATTTGCACTTTAGAAATTCATAACTTGCTCATTTTAACTCCAAATTTCACCATTCAAGTTTTGTTAAATTCCTCTTTTTATTCTCTACACATTAATGCCATAAAAACAGTATGTCCCTTTAGCCCAAAATATTCTTAGTAAATACATGAATAAAAACCCCTTAGGGATAAATTGATAATTCATGAAATAAATTAGGAAAAACCCTAAAATCTAATCCTTAACATTTTTCAACATAACTTCTGAATAATAAAGCTTAATTTCACATATTTAAATCATAAAACTTGTATGCTTATATAATTTGTGATATTTTGATTGTTTATTGAATGTTTTATTTAATTTTTCCGTATCGAGAAGACTACGAGATCGTCGAGGAGCTCAAGTTTTACCCCGAGGTTCCTCCATCACCATTTGCTGATCAAGGCAAGTCACAACCCCCATTTTGATCATCATTGAGCCCATGTTTTAATAAATTATCGCTATAACTCATAGGATAATATTGCATTAGTCTAATCTCAAGCCTTACACTATATTTATTAGATCCCCATCCTTGTGTGTAAACCCAAGCCATGCTTATTGAGCCTACACTCCTTGTCACTCTACAATAATATATTAGCTAGTGTCCAATGTACCGACACAACTGCTATAGGATAAAAATAATGAGTCGTAAATAGATGGATTCTACTATATGTATTTCCCCGTTATTCTCGTCTCTGGACTCTGTTGGAGTTGGCTATGTTATAAGTATGGTGGGTTCCGGGTGCAAGCTAGGGCATTGGTTGGTCGCACCCGGGTTACTATAAGGACCGGTCTGCGGGATCTGTTGCAAAGCACTTCCGTACTAACCACAAGTCTAATGGGTAAGTCCTAACTAGAAGTATGGAACAATCCGACTCGATGCACCATAGTGGAGGGGGCAAGGGGCAACCTGCGAGTGACTTGTACCGACGTGGATCAAGGGGGTATGGTGTTGGCTCGACGCGTCGGGGCACCATATGAAACCCATAAGAGGGTGCTGTCGGGTCGAGGCGGACCATATGGAAGGTTTTGGCACGAGTTCCCATGGTATGGGTCATCTCGTTACACTTTGGTGTGTGGGATGAGTGCGTGCCTTGTGGGTACAGTGGTACACCTCTAATTAGAGTATTTAATCTTTTCGAAAAGCCGAGCCCATGGTCAAGGGTGGGTTGTGTGACTTCTCGCAGTTAGCTTACAATTGTTTGAATGGTTGAGTTATTCATGACATGTAAGGACTGTTGAGCGAGGGTGGGCTGACTGTACCCCTCGAGTTAGAAGATGATGCATACACATGTTTACACTTCTATATTAATAACTTGATCACATTTAATTGCTTTACAAATACGCTTTTCTGCAAAATTAGCCACTACCTTCCTTGTTATTACTCTGCATTATATTTGCATCCGGTGGCTTGTTGAGTATGATTGTACTCACCCCCATTGACTAACACCACCAGAGCCCGTCTACTACGAGGAGAATGAAGGTCTGGAGTAGCGACCCAGTCAAGGCGAGACTAGAAGGAGGCGTTCATCTAGGACCCTTGTTTTATTAGTTTCTCTTCACTTTATTCACTTTTGTACTAATACGGTCTACGAACCGTGAATGCTTGTCGTATTGTACGTGGTCGTGTGATGAACGTCTTGATTTATTGATTTTCTATGGAATTTCAATAAAGGTTCGGATTTATTAAATCTGGGCGTTACAGAATCAGCTTTTGTAACATGTATTTTATAACATCGGTTTGACAAGCAACAATACATGTGATAGGAAGAAGATAGTGACGTAATTTGGTACATGCAGAACAAAGCGATAAACACAAGCGCTCCACAAACATGTACCTTGTTTCGGTGTCCAGCAAGCGGCGGCTCAAGAATGTGATGGTGTACTCTTTTCCCTCCACCTCATGAGTTAGCACGGCTCCTATCACGCTATCTTCTGCAGCAATGTATA
>JAAALK010000288.1:47173146-47258692 GCA_019279435.1 Zizania palustris | reverse complement strand
AGCGGGGTGCTAGTTTGCCTTTCATGTTGAACCTTTGAGTGCCACGAAGGGGAGTGACTCAGAGATAGACATAATCGCCCTCCTCAAAGGCTAGGTCTCTTCGACGGTTGTCGGCATAGCTCTTTTGCCTGGATTGGGCTGCCTTCAATCGGTTTCTTATGATCTTAACCTTCTCTTCAGCTTCTCTTAATAAATCAGTCCCAAACAGTTGCGACTCTCTGGTCTGATCCCAGAGCAACGGTGTTCTGCACTTACGTCCATAGAGTGCTTCGAACGGGGACATTTGCAGGCTGGCTTGATAGCTGTTGTTGTAGGAGAACTCTGCATACGGTAAGTTCTTGTCCCACATTCCGCCAAAGTCTAGAGCACAAGCTCTAAGCATATCCTCCAATATCTGGTTGACCCTTTCGGTTTGACCGTCAGTCTGTGGATGATAGGCGGTGCTAAAGTTCAGCCGGGTGCCAAGTTCCTCTTGAAGGTTCTTCCAAAACTTGGAGGTAAACTGACTCCCACGGTCAGATACAATCTTTTTAGGAACTCCGTGAAGGCACACGATCCGGGTCATATACAATTCAGCCAGCTTGGCGACGGTGTAAGTTGTCTTGACCGGAACGAAGTGAGCTACCTTGGTGAGTCGATCGATGATCACCCAGATAGAATCATGACCAGCTTGAGTCCTGGGCAGTCCCGTGATGAAGTCCATTCCTATCTCTTCCCACTTCCATTCAGGGACCTTGAGAGGTTGAAGAAGTCTGGCAGGCCTCTGATGCTCTGCCTTGACTCGCCGGCATGTGTCGCACTTGGCCACATACTCAGCTATTTCCCTCTTCATGTTGACCCACCAATATTTCTCCTTCAGATCTTGATACATCTTTGTACTCCCGGGATGGATGGAGTATAGAGTATTGTGGGCTTCTTGAAGGATGAGGGTCTTCAATTCAGGTAGGTTGGGTACGCATATCCGGTCTCCGAACCAGATGGTACCATGCTCGTCCTCGGAAAATCCGGGGGCTTTACCCTTCCTCATGTTCTGCTGGATCTCCAGGATGTCCGGGTCTTCCTTCTGCTTTTCTCGGATCTGGTCTATTAAGACAGGTCGAGATTCCAAGGCAGCGAGGTACGCTCGAGTGGTGATCCCTAGGTTTAGTCTTTCCATCTTCTTGTAAAGTAAAGGGGCTTGGTCCTGAACCATGATGGCATTGCAGTACCCTTTTCGACTAAGGGCGTCTGCCACCACATTGGCTTTGCCTGGATGATAATGGATGCCCAAGTCATAATCCTTGATCAGTTCCAACCATCTCCTTTGCCTGAGATTCAGATCTGGTTGGGTGAATATGTACTTGAGGCTCTTGTGGTCGATGAAGACCTCACACCGATTCCCCACAAGGTAATGTCTCCATATCTTCAAGGCATGAACCACGGCTGCCAGTTCTAGGTCGTGGGTCAGATAGTTCAGCTCATGCAGCCTTAGCTGTCGGGAGGCGTAGGATATCACTTTCCCTTCTTGCATTAAGACGCATCCCAATCCTTGACGAGAGGCATCACAGTAGACGTGGAAGTCTTTCCGGATGTCTGGCAGAGTCAGAATAGGAGCTGACACTAGCTTCTTCTTGAGGGTCTAGAAGCTTTCTTCGCAGTCGGGGGTCCATTCAAACTTCACTTCCTTCTGCAAAAGTCTGGTCATAGGCTTGGCGATCTTGGAAAAATTCTCGATGAACCGGTGGTAGTATCCGGCCAATCCGAGAAAACTCCGGATCTCGGTCACGGTCGTGGGCTGTACCCAGTTGGTTACCGCTTCAACGGTGGTTGGGTCCACTGCTATTCCTCTGGCAGATATAACATGGCCGAGGAACTTCACCTCAGATGACCAAAATTCGCATTTGCTGTATTTGGCATACAGTTGCTGCTCCCTTAGCTTTCCGAGGGTCAGACGGAGGTGAGTCTCGTGTTCTTCCTTGGTCTTGGAGTAAACGAGGATATCGTCGATGAATACCACGATGAACTTATCCAAGAACTCCATGAATACATTGTTCATCATATTCATGAAAAAGGCCGAGGCATTCGTGAGTCCGAACGACATCACTGTGTACTCGTAGAGTCCATAGCGGGAGGTGAAGGCAGTCTTGGGTATGTCTTCTTCCCTAATCCTCAATTGGTGATAACCTGACCTGAGGTCAATCTTGGAAAACACCGAGGATCCTTTCAGCTGATCGAACAGGTCGTCGAGGATCCTCAATGGGTACTTGTTCTTGATGGTTACCTCGTTCAAGGCTCTATAGTCCACGCACATCCTCTTGGTCTTGTCCATCTTCATGGAAAATATAACCGGTGCACCCCAGGGTGAGGTACTTGTCGCGCCCCGATTTAATAAATCAGGACTTTATTGAAATTCATTAGAAAATCAATAAAACAAGACGTTCATCATGCGACCACGTACATTACGGACAATCATTCACGGTTCGTAGACCGCATTAATACAAAAGTGAATAAAGGTGAAGAGAAACTAATAAAATAAGGGTCCTAGATGAACGCCTCCTTCCAGTCTCGCCTTGACTGGGTCGCTACTCCAGACCTTCATCCTCCTCGTAGTAGACTGGCTCTGATGTTGTAAGTCAACGGGGTGAGTACAGAGGTACTCAGCAAGCCACCGAATGCAAATATAATGCAAGGTAATAACAAGGGAGATATTGGCTAATTTAGCGGAAGCAGCATATGTGTAAAGCTTTAAATGTGAGCAGTTTATTAGTACGGAATAGTAAACATGTGCATGTGTATCATCATCTTCTAACTCGAGGGGTACAGTCAGCCCCACCTCGCTCATCAGTCCTTACGTGCCATGAATAACTTGAATATTCAAACAATTGTAAACTAACTGCGAGTAGTCACACAACCCGCCCTTGACCGTGGGCTCGGCTTTTCGAAAAGATTAAATTACTCTGATCAGAGATGTACCACTGTACCCACAAGGCACGCACTCATCACTTACACCAAAGTGTAACGAGATGACCCATCACACGGGAACTCGTGCCAAAACCTTCCATATAGTCCTCCCCGACTCAATAGCACCCTCTTATGGGTTTCATATGGTGTCCCGACGCATCGGAGCCCCACCATACCCCCCCTTGAGCCTCGTCGGTACAAGTCGCCCGCAGGCTAGCCCCTTGCCCCCTCCTCTATGGTGCATCAAGCCGGAGTATTCCATACTTCCAGTTAGGACTTACCCATTAGACTTGTGGTTGGTACGGAAGTGCTTTGCAACAGATCCCGCAGACCGGTCCTTATAGTGCCCCGGGTGCGACAAACCAGTGCCGAGCTTGCACCCGGAACCCACCATACTTATAACCTAGCC
This sequence comes from Zizania palustris, assembly GCA_019279435.1. Lineage (NCBI taxonomy): Eukaryota > Viridiplantae > Streptophyta > Magnoliopsida > Poales > Poaceae > Zizania > Zizania palustris. The sequence goes on along the minus strand of JAAALK010000288.1, from coordinate 47,255,343 downwards.
AACTCCAACAGAGTCCAGAGACGAGAATAACAGGGAAATTCATATACAGAATCCAGCTATCTACGACTCGTTCTTTTTAACCTATAGCAGTTGTGCCGGTACATTGGGCACTAGCTAATATTTTTATAGTAGAGTGACAAGGAGTTGAGGCTCAATAAGCATGGCTTGGGTTTGCACACAAGGACAGGGATCTAATACATATAAGTGTAAGGCTTGAGTATTTGACTAATGCAATATTAACCTATGGGTTATAGCGATAAGTTATTAAAACATGGGCTCAATTATGATCAACTGTTTCCACAGAGATGGTCGATGACTTGCCTTGCTCAGCAAATGGGGATGGAGGAACCTCGGGGTAGAACTCCTGCTCCTCGACGAACTCGTAGTCTTCTCGATACGGAAAATAAACAATACATTCAATAAACAGATAAAATTCACCAAATATTAAACATACACATTTGTAGGTTTGATTATGTGAAGTAATATTTTTAATAGTTCAAGGTTTTGTTCAAAATAGTAAAGTTTAATATTTTAGAATTTTCCCTATTTTATTTTCTGTATTTTTAATTTCAACCCTAAGGGATTTTTATTCATTTATTTATTAATAATATTTTAAGTAACAGAAACATACTGTTTTTATTGTATTAATGTGTAGAGAATAATATTCTGGTTCTAACAAAATTTGAATGGTGAAATTTGGAGTTAAAATGAGCAAGATATGAATTTTTGAAGTTTAAACAATTTTTCTGGAATTTTATTTAAACTAAATTCAGTCTCTGGTCCACGGTGAACCAGGTTCACCGTGAACCCGTGACTATGCGCGTGGACCGGCCGATCCAGAGCCGTCGGATCTGGATCTGGCGGTCGGACGCGAGGCGGGAGGCGTAAGTGGAAATGGACGGCTGAGATTATATCGTAGCGAAGGGGTACGCGTGGACGCACCAGATCGCTCCAGCGCTTTAAGTTGCGATCGACGGCCGTGAGCGAGCGATACCGCTTTGACCAGATCCAAGGGCTCAGATTAGATCCCACAGGATCTAATCGGTGCCGTCCGATCCGGATCGTGCAGCTCAGGGGGGATCCGGCACGGCACGCGCTAAGGGCTCGAGTACCCTTCGTCTCCGGCGACGGCGAGGCCTCGGGCGCGGTGGCAGCGGCGGCGGCGAGGGCCTACGGGCCTAGCTAGGGCCAAAAATGGAATGCGGAGGCGAGGGGGGTTATGTTGGTACCTTCGGTGGCGAAGGTGGGGGCTTGGAGATGACCGGCGGCGAGCGTAGACGACGAAGAAGGTTCGGGAGCTCGACGGCGATGGTGATCCGGCGGTGTTCACGGCCAACGGAGGGGTGGACGAGGACGGGCGATGGTCGACGATCAAACCGGTGGCGGTGGCTAGGGCGAAGGGGGCCGGAGGCGGCGGCGATCGCTCGCCGGAGGTGGAGCAGAACCGAAGGTCGAAAGGAGGGCGACGGCGCTCTGCTTTCGCTCGAGGAGGGCTCTGCTGGCGTGGGCTGAGTGCGGAGGTCGGAGAGGGTTTAAATAGGGGGTCGCCGGCGTGAAATGGGAAGGGGACCGGTGGAAATCCGAAAGGATTCCATCCTTGCGCCGGCGAGCTTCCATACTCACGGATAGGTTCCTAAAATGGCGATACCGCGTCGGGATTGGACGGAAGGCGATCACCGGAGGTAGGGGATTATGATCCCGGGCTCGGATCGTCGAGATCGGGTGGCTGGCGACGGAAAAATGGGAGGGGATCGCCGGGAAAGGAAAGGGAGAGATCCCCTTCCAAGGAGGAAGACGAATCTGACAGGTGGGCTCCACCTTCAGTGGGCGAACGGAAAAGGAAAGGGGCTGACAGGCGGGGTCGAGCGGTCAGCGGGCGAACGCGGGCGCACGGAGGCTGACTGGTGGGGCCGAGGCGGGTGCGAGCGGGAGGAGAGAGGGGGGGCGTGCGCCGACAGGCGGGCCCCTCATGTCAGCGAGAGGGAGGACGATGGGCTGGGCCAAACAGGCCGTCGGGGTAAGGTTTCTGGGTTGAGGCCCGTTAAGCTTTTTAATTCTTTTCTGATTTAAAATAATTCCAGTAATTCATTTATTTGATTAAGGGTTGAATCACTGTTGATAAAAATTTGTAAAAATTCCTAAAATTATATCTTTGGCCTCTAGTTCATCTCATAAAATTTCAAGTGCAGATTTGAGTATTTCCCCCTGTTTGGCTTATTTGGTTCTTTTGTGATTTTCCTTTATAATAAATTCAGAAATGGATTAAATATTTTTCTTTTTATTTTATTCCTTTTAATTTTTGGGGTGTTACAATCCTATCCCCCTTACAGAGAATCTCGTCCTCGAGATTCGGATCAATCCTCGAATAGCTCAGGATGCTGTGCCTTGAGTTCATCTTCTTTTTCCCATGTAGCTTCCTCTACTGGATGATTGCTCCACTGCACTTTGCAGAAGCGGATTACTCGACTCCTGGTGGTTCTTTCTTTGACTTCCAATATCTTGATCGGCTTTCTCTACATAGGTCAGATCTTCTTGGACATCCAACTTGCTGAAGATCCACTTGCTCCGTGGGGACGCGGAGACACTTCTTGAGTTGAGATACATGGAAATACATCATGCACTCCAGTCAACGAAGGTGGTAGTTCCAACTGATAAGCTACTTCGCCTTGGCGTCGAACGACGGGAAATGGTCCAACATATCGAGGGGCCAACTTTCCTCTCATGTTAAACCGTTGAGTTCCACGAAGAGGTGTCACCCGAAGGTAGACATGATCTCCTTCTTCAAAGGCTAAGTCTCGACGACGATTGTCTGCGTAGCTCTTCTGTCGAGATTGGGCTGTCTTGAGTCGGTCTCTGATAATCCGTACTTTCTCTTCAGCTTCACGTAGAATGTCGGTCCCAAATACTTGGGATTCACCTGTTTGGTCCCAAAGTAGTGGCGTTCTGCACTTACGTCCATATAAGGCTTCAAAAGGAGACATCTGAAGGCTGGCTTGATAACTATTGTTGTATGAAAATTCTGCATATGGCAAGCTCTTGTCCCAAGTGGCTCCAAAATCCAAAACACATGCCCGCAGCATATCCTCTAGTATCTGATTTACCCTTTCTGTTTGTCCATCGGTCTGAGGATGGTAGGCGGTACTGAAATTCAATCTCGTGCCCATCTCTTCTTGGAGGTTCTTCCAAAAGCGAGAGGTGAACTGACTCCCTCGGTCAGATACTATCTTCTTGGGCACTCCATGAAGACATACTATCCGGGCCATATATAACTCTGCTAGCTTAGGGCCACTGAAGGTCGTCTTGACGGCTATGAAATGAGCTACTTTTGTAAGCCGATCGATGATCACCCAAATAGAATCATACCCGAGTTGGGTCTTTGGTAATCCGGTGATAAAATCCATACCGATCTCTTCCCACTTCCATTCGGCACTTTAAGTGGCTGCAACAATCCTGCAGGTCTCTGATGTTCGGCTTTTACTCTTCTGCAGGTGTCACATTCGGCGACGAACTGGGCAATCTCTCTTTTCATGCTAACCCACCAATATCGTTCCTTCAGATCTGGTACATCTTGGTACTGCCGGGATGGATGGAGTACAACGTCTCAGTGGGCTTCTCTTAGGATAAGAGTCTTTATTTCAGGTTTATCCGGCACCCATATCCGAGTTCCAAACCATATGGTGCCATTCTCGTCTTCTGAAAATCCGGGGGCCTTTCCTTGTCTCATATTCTTCTTAATGGCAGCTATATCCGGGTCCTCCTGACTGAGCTTCACGTATCTGCTCAAACAATACCGGTTGGGTCTCCAAGGTGGCTAGATACGCTCTGGTGGTCAATCCAAGATTTAAGTTTTCCATCTCCTTACATAACAAGGGTGCGTGTTCTTGAATCATCATGGCTGTGCAATATCCTTTGCGACTTAAGGCATCAGCTACCACATTGGCTTTTCCTGGGTGGTAGTGAATACCCAAGTCATAGTCCTTAATCAATTCCAACCATCGTCTTTGCCTCAGATTAAGGTCTGGCTGTGTGAAGATATACTTCAAGCTCTTGTGATCCGTAAAGATCTCACAGCGATTTCCAACCAAATAGTGCCTCCAAATCTTGAGGGCGTGCACTACGGCGGCTAATTCCAAGGTCATGGGTCGGATAATTAACTCATGAGGTCGCAATTGTCTGGAGGCATAAGAGATGACTTTCCCATCTTGCATAAGTACACATCCCAATCCCTGGCGAGATGCGTCGCAATAGACATGGAAGTCTTTGCGGATATCTGGTAGGGTCAGTATAGGTGCAGATACCAAACGAGTCTTGAGGGTGCGGAAACTTTCCTCGCATTCAGGAGTCCATTCGAACTTTTCTCCTTTCTGCAACAATCTGGTCATTGGCTTGGCTATCTTCGAAAAATTCTCGATAAATCTCCGATAATATCCGGCCAAGCCCAGAAAACTTCGTATCTCAGATACGTTCGTGGGTGGCAACCAATCCGTGACTGCTTCTACGGTGGCAGGGTCTACTGCGATTCCTTGCGCAGAGATGATGTGTCCAAGGAACTTCACTTCTGCCGTCCAAAACTTGCACTTAGCTGTACTTGGCATATAATTGGTGTTCCCTTAACTTTCCTAAGGTTAACCGGAGGTGAGTCTCGTGCTCCTTCTGGTCCTTGGAATAAATAAGGATGTCGTCTATGAAGACTACGATGAACTTGTCCAAATATTCCATGAATACCTTATTCATCATATTCATGAAGAATGCAGGGCGTTGGTCAATCCAAAGGACATAACCGTGCACTCATATAATCCATAACGGGTAGTGAAGGCCGTCTTGGGTATATCTTCTTCTCGAATCCTCAACTGATGGTAACCAGACCGGAGGTCGATCTTCGAGAATACCGTAGCTCCCTTGAGCTGATCGAAGAGATCATCGATCCGAGGCAATGGGTACTTATTCTTGATGGTTACTTCATTCAAAGCGCGGTAATCCACGCACATACGCTTGGCCTTGTCTTCTTTCTTCTCGACGAAGATGACGGGAGCACCCCACGGTGATGTGCTTGGTCTGATATAACCTTTCCTTTCAAGATCCTCCAACTGTTGCTTCATCTCAGCTAACTCATTGGCGGCCATCCGGTATGGTCGCTTATAAATAGGAGTTGTTCCGGGCACCAAGTCAATCCTGAACTCGATGTCCCTCTTAGGTGGCATCCCTGGTAGATCCTCTGGGAATACATCTGGGTACTCACTGACTACTGGTATCTCCTCCAAGGTAATCTGATGTAGTCTTGTTCTTCCGGCCTTCATGCTGGGCATCTGGAACGTGACTATAATCCCTTCTTCATTAGTCACCGTTACTTTTCTCTGGGCACATTCTATCACACCTTGATGTTTGTTTAGCCAATCCATCCCTAGAATGAGGTCCAAACCTTGACATTCTATTAGGATGGGGTCGGCCCAAAATATCGTGCCTTGGATATCTACCCATATCCTTGGACTAAAGGAACAAGCGAGGGTTTGCTTTCCTGGGGTTGCTATTAGTACTGGCCTGGGTAGTTCACTTATGTCCAGTGCATTATTTTCCACAAAAGCAGTTGATATAAAGGAGTGGGTAGCTCCGGTGTCAAATAATACCACTGCATGTGATGAATGAACCATAAACTTACCCATGACAATCTCTGGTGCAGCCTGGGCTTCTTCGGCGGAGACGTGGTTCACTTTGGCGCGGACGGCGGGGTTGGAGGTGACTCCTTGAGCTCTCTTGGGGTGGGGGCACTGGTGGGAGTAGTGTCCCTCTTGGCGGCAGTTGAAGCATACCACAGGCTTGCCATGCCTGTCTCTCAAGACCTCCGGCTTCTTGGCCGGGGCAACTGGAGCGGTCGGTGCGACGGGAGCGGTGCGAGGTTGACTGGCTCCGGCGTTGGCAGCTGGTGGCGCCGGGCGATACACTGGTCGGGGGTGGTATTGTGGTGCTGGTGGAGGTGGAGCAAAGCGGGGTCTTTGGGCCATTCCCTGGTTCTGTCTGAAGGCAATCATGCGCTTCTTTTTCAGGTCGACCTTATTTTGCTGGGTCTCCTGCATGATAGCCTTATTCACCAACTTCTGGAAGTTGGCGAAATCTCCGGAGATAAGCTGTAGAGACAGCTCATCCTTCAGTCCCCGGAGGAACTTAGCCTGCCTGGCCGCATCCGTACGAACCTCCTCAGGTGCGTACCTGGCCAATCTGTTGAACTCGTGCAGATATTCAGTTACGGACCTGCTCCCCTGCTGCAGGTCCCTAAACTCCTGTTGCTTCTGAGCAACGATGCCGTCGGGGATGTGAGCGGCACGGAAGGCAGCCGAGAACTCTGCCCAAGTGTGGGCGTGGCCCTCGGGCAGAGTCTCGCGGTGGTTGTCCCACCACTCAGCGGCGGGACCATGTAGCTGGTGGGTGGCGAAGGCCACCCTCTCCTGCTCAGTGCAGGTCAGGAGATCGAGTTTCTTCTCGATCGCCCGCAACCAATCCCCAGCCTCCATGGGGTTGGTGGTGCTCGAGAAGGTCGGTGGGCGGACTCGGAGGAACTCCGAAAGCTGAGTTGCGGGAGCGGGGAGCTGGTGTGGCGGGTCGGGGCAGCTCGGGCTGTTGGTGGAGGCGGAAGAAGTGAGCCTGCTGCTCTTGCATTTGCTGCTGCTGTTGCTGCATCTGGTGCAGAAGGGCTGAGACCAACTGGTTTTGCGTGGCCATCATTTCAGCCAAGGTGGGGTGGTTGGCGACCGGGGCCTGCCTCTGCCCGGTGGCTCCCCATTGTGGCAGGTTGCCACTCTCCCCTCCGTTCTGAGGAGCGTCTGATCCCTGGGTGTTGGTCATCCTGGAATTTCCAATGTACACATATTTATTTTGGGTGAACTTATTTATTTCAAAAGGGTACCGTTCTTGCGGTTACATTTATTTATTCTCTCATTCATGCCTTATATTTTGACATGAATGCTAAATACAAGCAATCAAAATAAAAAGATAAACAATCAATCGTTAATACTACGTCTAAGGCAGCTCGGGGGACGGCTCGATCTCGGGCTCGTGGGAGACGGGTGGGGTCGAGGAACTGGACGGTCCGGCGGGTGGTGCACTGCGGGAGATCCTCTTGGGCCTCACTGTGGGAGTCTGGATGGGTTTCTTCCGGCGAGGCGGAAGAGGTGCGATCTCCTCTAGGTCCTTCTTCAACTCTCTGAGCTGCTGACGAAGCTGGGTATGGACCATGGCGCCCTGGCGCAGAAGCTCGTTCTGTCGTCTCAACTCCTCTACCTCAAGGGTCAACAGCGGGTTCTGCTCTAGCTGTCGACGGAGCTCGGCGTTCTCTCTGGTCAGGTTCTCCGAAGTGTGGCGGTAGAAGTCGATGGTGTCGTGCTGGCTGTCTGCGTCGAGGACGGCCTCTGTGTGGAGGTTATCCATGGCCTCCAAAAGTCTCATCGTGCGGGTGATGGCGGAGTTGCTCTGGGTGAGGGGGCTGATGTAGATGCTGCGGTGACTCCCGGGTGTGCGCATGGGCATGAAGCGGTAGACGGTGTCGCGGAGGTGGCAGTCGTAGACCAGGCGAAGCTCAGCGAGGGACTGGAGAGCGGCTCTCTGACTGGCCACCACGAATGAAGGTCCTCCAACTCCATGGGTGTAGAAGGGTGGCTGCGTGGAAGAGGGGCGGATCACAACCGTGACCTCGCAGTAGCTCTCGTTCGCATCGGGAAAAATCCCGTGGAACGCAGGCTCATGGGAAAATCCCAAAAAGTCGACGAGCACGCGAAGCTCGCGGATGAATCCGGCCTCGTCACGAAGAGTCCCGCTCATGGTGTGAACCGGCATCTACAAAAGAGAGAAAATTTTTGTGAAAATCTTAGAAGATGAGAGGATAAGTAATCTTTTGTAAAATATAGTGAATATATATATAAGTCCTAAGGTCAGGTCTGTTTGGCTTCCTACAGTCAAGTCGGCTCTGATACCATCTTGTCGCGCCCCGATTTAATAAATCAGGACTTTATTGAAATTCATTAGAAAATCAATAAAACAAGACGTTCATCATGCGACCACGTACATTACGGACAATCATTCACGGTTCGTAGACCGCATTAATACAAAAGTGAATAAAGGTGAAGAGAAACTAATAAAATAAGGGTCCTAGATGAACGCCTCCTTCCAGTCTCGCCTTGACTGGGTCGCTACTCCAGACCTTCATCCTCCTCGTAGTAGACTGGCTCTGATGTTGTAAGTCAACGGGGTGAGTACAGAGGTACTCAGCAAGCCACCGAATGCAAATATAATGCAAGGTAATAACAAGGGAGATATTGGCTAATTTAGCGGAAGCAGCATATGTGTAAAGCTTTAAATGTGAGCAGTTTATTAGTACGGAATAGTAAACATGTGCATGTGTATCATCATCTTCTAACTCGAGGGGTACAGTCAGCCCCACCTCGCTCATCAGTCCTTACGTGCCATGAATAACTTGAATATTCAAACAATTGTAAACTAACTGCGAGTAGTCACACAACCCGCCCTTGACCGTGGGCTCGGCTTTTCGAAAAGATTAAATTACTCTGATCAGAGATGTACCACTGTACCCACAAGGCACGCACTCATCACTTACACCAAAGTGTAACGAGATGACCCATCACACGGGAACTCGTGCCAAAACCTTCCATATAGTCCTCCCCGACTCAATAGCACCCTCTTATGGGTTTCATATGGTGTCCCGACGCATCGGAGCCCCACCATACCCCCCCTTGAGCCTCGTCGGTACAAGTCGCCCGCAGGCTAGCCCCTTGCCCCCTCCTCTATGGTGCATCAAGCCGGAGTATTCCATACTTCCAGTTAGGACTTACCCATTAGACTTGTGGTTGGTACGGAAGTGCTTTGCAACAGATCCCGCAGACCGGTCCTTATAGTGCCCCGGGTGCGACAAACCAGTGCCCGAGCTTGCACCCGGAACCCACCATACTTATAACCTAGCCAACTCCAACAGAGTCCAGAGACGAGAATAACAGGGAAATTCATATACAGAATCCAGCTATCTACGACTCGTTCTTTTTAACCTATAGCAGTTGTGCCGGTACATTGGGCACTAGCTAATATTTTTATAGTAGAGTGACAAGGAGTTGAGGCTCAATAAGCATGGCTTGGGTTTGCACACAAGGACAGGGATCTAATACATATAAGTGTAAGGCTTGAGTATTTGACTAATGCAATATTAACCTATGGGTTATAGCGATAAGTTATTAAAACATGGGCTCAATTATGATCAACTGTTTCCACAGAGATGGTCGATGACTTGCCTTGCTCAGCAAATGGGGATGGAGGAACCTCGGGGTAGAACTCCTGCTCCTCGACGAACTCGTAGTCTTCTCGATACGGAAAATAAACAATACATTCAATAAACAGATAAAATTCACCAAATATTAAACATACACATTTGTAGGTTTGATTATGTGAAGTAATATTTTTAATAGTTCAAGGTTTTGTTCAAAATAGTAAAGTTTAATATTTTAGAATTTTCCCTATTTTATTTTCTGTATTTTTAATTTCAACCCTAAGGGATTTTTATTCATTTATTTATTAATAATATTTTAAGTAACAGAAACATACTGTTTTTATTGTATTAATGTGTAGAGAATAATATTCTGGTTCTAACAAAATTTGAATGGTGAAATTTGGAGTTAAAATGAGCAAGATATGAATTTTTGAAGTTTAAACAATTTTTCTGGAATTTTATTTAAACTAAATTCAGTCTCTGGTCCACGGTGAACCAGGTTCACCGTGAACCCGTGACTATGCGCGTGGACCGGCCGATCCAGAGCCGTCGGATCTGGATCTGGCGGTCGGACGCGAGGCGGGAGGCGTAAGTGGAAATGGACGGCTGAGATTATATCGTAGCGAAGGGGTACGCGTGGACGCACCAGATCGCTCCAGCGCTTTAAGTTGCGATCGACGGCCGTGAGCGAGCGATACCGCTTTGACCAGATCCAAGGGCTCAGATTAGATCCCACAGGATCTAATCGGTGCCGTCCGATCCGGATCGTGCAGCTCAGGGGGGATCCGGCACGGCACGCGCTAAGGGCTCGAGTACCCTTCGTCTCCGGCGACGGCGAGGCCTCGGGCGCGGTGGCAGCGGCGGCGGCGAGGGCCTACGGGCCTAGCTAGGGCCAAAAATGGAATGCGGAGGCGAGGGGGGTTATGTTGGTACCTTCGGTGGCGAAGGTGGGGGCTTGGAGATGACCGGCGGCGAGCGTAGACGACGAAGAAGGTTCGGGAGCTCGACGGCGATGGTGATCCGGCGGTGTTCACGGCCAACGGAGGGGTGGACGAGGACGGGCGATGGTCGACGATCAAACCGGTGGCGGTGGCTAGGGCGAAGGGGGCCGGAGGCGGCGGCGATCGCTCGCCGGAGGTGGAGCAGAACCGAAGGTCGAAAGGAGGGCGACGGCGCTCTGCTTTCGCTCGAGGAGGGCTCTGCTGGCGTGGGCTGAGTGCGGAGGTCGGAGAGGGTTTAAATAGGGGGTCGCCGGCGTGAAATGGGAAGGGGACCGGTGGAAATCCGAAAGGATTCCATCCTTGCGCCGGCGAGCTTCCATACTCACGGATAGGTTCCTAAAATGGCGATACCGCGTCGGGATTGGACGGAAGGCGATCACCGGAGGTAGGGGATTATGATCCCGGGCTCGGATCGTCGAGATCGGGTGGCTGGCGACGGAAAAATGGGAGGGGATCGCCGGGAAAGGAAAGGGAGAGATCCCCTTCCAAGGAGGAAGACGAATCTGACAGGTGGGCTCCACCTGTCAGTGGGCGAACGGAAAAGGAAAGGGGCTGACAGGCGGGGTCGAGCGGTCAGCGGGCGAACGCGGGCGCACGGAGGCTGACTGGTGGGGCCGAGGCGGGTGCGAGCGGGAGGAGAGAGGGGGGGCGTGCGCCGACAGGCGGGCCCCTCATGTCAGCGAGAGGGTGACGATGGGCTGGGCCAAACAGGCCGTCGGGGAAGGTTTCTGGGTTGAGGCCCGTTAAGCTTTTAATTCTTTTCTGATTTAAAATAATTCCAGTAATTCATTTATTTGATTAAGGGTTGAATCACTGTTGATAAAAATTTGTAAAAATTCCTAAAATTATATTTGGCCTCTAGTTCATCTCATAAAATTTTCAAGTGCAGATTTTGAGTATTTCCCCCTGTTTGGCTTTATTTGGGTTCTTTTGTGATTTTCCTTTAATAATAAATTCAGAAATGATTTAAATAATATTTTTCTTTTTATTTTATTCCTTTTAATTTTTGGGGTGTTACAGTACTCGGTCGAATATACCATTTTTTGCTCTAGGTCTTCGATGTTGCTCTTGACTTCAGCTAGTTCATTAGCGGCCATCCGGTACGGGCGCTTGGAGATTGGAGTGGTCCCGGGGACAAGTTCGATTCTGAATTCGATGTCCCGCTTGGGAGACATTCCGGGTAGGTCTTCAGGGAAGACATCCGCAAACTCCTTGACTATAGGTACCTCTTCAAGAGCTATCGAGCGAAGGGATGCTCCGAGTGGTTTGCGACTGGTCATCCGAAAGGTGACGGTTGCGCCTTCAGGGTTGGTCACTGTGACGGATTTGTTGGCACAGTCGATCACTCCCTTGTGCTTCATCAACCAATCCATCCCTAGTATAAGGTCGAGTCCGGTTCATTGGATGAGGACTGGCTCGGCCCGAAACAGTACTCCTTGGATGTCAATTTGAACCTTAGGGCTGTATAAGCGGGCTAAGGTCCTATTGCCGGGAGTGGCAATCACCATGGGAATGGGTAGAGGGAGCACGTCCAGTTTGCTTGTTTTCACAAAATCTTCCGAGACGAAGGAGTGGGTTGCTCCAGAGTCAAATAATATTACGGCCGGTACGGAATTCACAGTAAACGTACCGAGCACGACTTCATGAGCCTCCTGAGCTTCCTTTGCGCTGATGTGGTTGACGCGGGCGCGAACTGCCTGGTTGGGTGTCGCGCCCTGAGTCTGCTTGGGGTGGGGACACTGGTGCGAATAGTGCCCTTCCTTGCGGCAGTTGAAGCAGACGACCGGCCTCCCTTGGTGATCCTTCAAGATCGGGGCCTTGGCGGCTGGCATCGGCTGAGCGGCCGGAGCTGGTGGAGCGGGGCGAGGATGCCCGGCGTTGGATCCACCGGCGGCGTGAGGTGGCCTGTAGGCGGGCCGAGGATGGTAGGCGGGTGCTGGTGGTGGAGGGACGAAGCGGGGCCTCCGAGAGTTCGCCTGCTGATGCTTGAAGGCGATCATCTTCCTCTTCTTGAGGTCCAGCCTATTCTGCTCAGTCTCTTGGATGAGCGCTTTGTTGACTAGCCGTTGGAAGTCGGCGTAGTCGGTGGCGATGAGCTGGATGGACAGCTCATCCTTAAGTCCCCGGAGGAACTTGGCTTGGCGGAGGGCGTCGGTGCGCACTTCCTTCGGTGCGTAGCGGGCGAGGCGGTTGAACTCATGGAGGTACTCCATGACGGTCCGGTTGCCTTGTTGCAGGTCGCGAAACTCCTGCTGTTTCACCGCGATGACACCTGCGGGGATGTGGGCGGCACGAAAAGCGATGGTGAACTCCGCCCAAGTCACCACGTGGTCCTCTAGCTGGGACTCACGATAGTTGTCCCACCATTCAGCGGCGGGACCCTGGATCTGGTGAGTGGCGAAGGCCACTCGCTCCCGGTCGGTGCAGGGGAGGAGGTCGAGCTTCTTTCCGATGGTGCGAAGCCAATCTCCGGCCTCCATCGGGTTAGTGGTGCTTGAGAAGATGGGCGGGCGCACGCGCAGAAACTCCGAGAGTTGTGGGGCGGGCGCGGGTGCTGGTGCGCGAGGGGAAGGTTCCCCGTTCTACAGACGGTCCAACTGAGCCTGTTGGTTCTGCATTTGGGTGAGGAGGGCGGTGATCAGTTGGTTCTGATTCGCCATCATCTCCGCCAAGGTGGGGTGGTTGGCGGAGGGCGACCCAGACTAACGCGGGCCCGTTGCACCCCAGTTGGGTACAACACCCTCGGGCGCATCACGGCTTCCTCCTGCTCCGTTGTTGGAGCCGGTGTTCTGGTGGTCGGCCATCTTCTGAGTTCATAAGGTTATAAGGCAAAAAGTTGACAACACAATTAACAAGAATAGTTCATGCATATAAATCAGTGGTAAAATATGTTCATTACAATCAAGTTCTTATTCTACCCACAACACACTCGTCGTGGGTAGCACCACATACAAAATCATGCTTTTTATTGAAATAGCGACTCCTAACGCCTACTCGCCAACGGAGGCGGTCTCCGTGCTCTCGGAACCACGAGTACGCGGCTCCAGAGGGATGGTGGGTTTGAGAAAATTCTCGATGATGGAGTCGGAGACGAGGCCGGGGCGTGGTGCCGGGGCGCTGGTGGAGGGTCTGGCGGGGGAGGGTCGTGGCGGGATCCTCTTGGGGCGAGGGAGGGGCTCACGGATGGGCTTCTTCTTCCTTGGAAGAAGAGGAACCATCTCCGCAATATCCTTCTGCAGCTGCATGATCTTGCGCTGCAGCTCGCCGTTCTGTTGGATCAAGTTCTTCGTTTCTTCATGAAGGAACTCGACAGCCTCATGGTGCTCATCGGCGTCGAGCACCGCCTCGGTGTGGAGATCGTCCATGGCCTGTAGAAGACGCGACTGCCGGGCCATGACCGGATCACGCACGGAGTGAACTCCGAGGTAGATGCTACGGTGGGCGCCGGGAGTGCGCTTCGGCACAAGCCGGAAGGACGAGTTCTGAAGACGATCATCGTAGATCATCCTCAACTCCATGAGGGCCTGGAGGGCGACTCGTTGGCACGCGACGTCGAAAGTCGGGCCTCCAAGTGCTGTGGTGTAGGGCGGCAGGTGTTCTCCGGAGCCGTGGACGGTGAGGGAGACGTCGCAAGGCCCGGCGAACTCGTCGGGGTACACTCCTTGGAATTCGGGTTTGAAGAGGAACCCGAGGAAGGTGAGCATCATACGGAGCTCCCGGACGAAGCCCTCATAGTGGCGGCAGTAGCTGTGGACTTGGTAGACAGGCATCTACAAAACAGCAAGTTGAATAAAAGTGAGGAGAGGAACAAAGTTTATAAAGTAGATTTTCGAGAAATAATTTCCTGTGGCTAATGGCTAGGCGGGTCTGTTTGGCTTCCTACAGTCGAGTCGGCTCTGATACCATCTTGTAGCGCCCCGATTTAACAAATCGAGACATTATTGAATTTCATAAGAAAAACAATAATACAAGAGGTTCATCATGCGACAGCGTACATACGACAGTATTCATGGTACGCAGACCATAGTTATTACATCAAAGTTTTGGTAAAAACAGTAATAAAGATAATTAAAATTCTGCATGACGAACGTCTTCTTCAGGATCGTTCTTCTCGACTGGGTCGCTACTCCAGACCGTCTTCGTAGTAGGCATCCTCTGAGGTGTTCAACGGGTATGAGTACAAAAAGTACTCAACAAGCCACCGCAAATGCAAGTAATAATGCAGGATAATAAACAAGGATGGGTAATGGCTAACAGTGCGGAAAAGTACAGTTTCATTTATTGCATTTAGTGTAATAAATTTTATCATGCGGAAACATAAACATGAACCTTGATAACATCATCTAACTCGAGGGGTACAGTCAGCCCAACCTCGCTCAACAGTCCTTACATGTCAATCCATCATGCACATACATATTCAAAGTAATCTAACTGTGGGATGTCACGCAACCTGCCCTTGACCGTGGGCTCGGCTTTTCGAAAAGATTTAAGACTCTGATCAGAGATGTACTACTGTACCCACAAGGCACGCACTCATCCCAAACGAGATGACCATTACCACGGGAACTCATGCCAAAACCTCGGCATGAAATGTTCCAAGCGATAACCACCCGCTCTAGGTTTCGCCGGCGCGCCGGGCCGCATCCCGGCTAACGTCGCACCCCCTTTTGCGCCACATTGGTACAAGTCACCCGCAGGTGCAACTTGACCCATCTCCAAATGGTGGCCTCGGTTTGGAACAACCCATACCTTAGTTAGGACTTACCCACTAGACTTGTGGTTAGTACGTAAGTGTATTGCAATGGATCCCTCAGACCGGTCCTTATAGTGCCCCGGGTGCTACCGACCAATGCCCTAGCTTGCACCCGGAACCCACCATGCATTCACTCACAACCACAACTCCAACATCGACAGAATTCCATAGATAAGAAACAATGGGGATCATATAATAGAACCATGTGCTACGACTCATTTTTATCCTATAGCGATTGTGTCGATACATAGGACACTAGCTAATAACATTTATCATATGGTGACAAGGAGTTTAGGCTAGAGAGCATGGCTTGGGTTGCACATCAAGGTCGGGGGATCCTAAATAAATATATTGTAAGGGTTCATTTGACTAATGCATATATAACCTATGTGTTTTAGCGATAGTTTAATCAAACATGGGTTCAATATGCTCAAAAGATTGGTTTGGTGACTTGCCTTGTTCAGCAAAAGGAGAGGGAGGGACTTCGGGGAAGTACTCCAGCTCCTCGGCGACGTCGTAGTCTTTTTGATATAGTAAAGTAAAATAAAATAAATACAACATTCAACCAAACAATCTAACATCACATAATTATCACATAGGTTTAAGTTGGTTTGAATAAAAATAAATCAAGTTGTTAGGGTTCTGAAATTCAGTTTATAGATAATTTTAAAAGAAAAAAATAAAGTGTTGTCCTTTGAAAGAGGGTTTTAAAAGGGGTTATTCTCATTTTTAAGTTCTCTAATAAATTTAGAATGAAAGTTTCATAGAAAACTTAGTGATTTGTTCATATCAACAGGAAATAAATAAATACAAACTTTACTAGAATTTAAATAATTAAATTTACATTTTTAACCTAAGGGTATTTAAATGTTCATTTAAATAAACATGAAATGTCCAATGCAAACCTACTGTTTTTATTGCATAAACATGTAGAGAATAATATTATGAATTTTCTGAAATTGGAATGGCAATTTTTAGAGTTCAAATGCGCCAGATATGAATTTTACAAGTTTTAAACCTTTTCTGGAATTTATTTCAAATTTTAAATACCTCGGGTCCACGGTGAGCCAGGCCCACGGTGAACCCGCGCACTGTGCGCGTGCGCCGGGTCGATCTGGACCGTCGGATCCAGATCCGACGCGCGAGGGCGAGGCGGGGGAGTTAAAGTGGCGTGGACGGCCAGGATTAAAACGTTTGAACCGGTATGCGATGGACGCTCCAGATTAAACGCGGGTTTTAAATACCAACAAACGCACGAGATCGCACCGTACCGCTTCACTCAAATTCGACGGCCCAGATTAAACCGAATAGATGATTTAATCCCTAGCGTTGGATCTGGATCGCACGGCCGGGATTGAATCCGACACGGCGCGTGTCGGGGGGGGCAAAGTACCCCTTCTTCCCCGACTCCGGCGACGCGACGGTGAGCGATTTCGGCGACGACAAGGGCTATCTAGCCTAGCTAGGACTAAAAACGTAAAGAGGGTACCGAGGGGAACAAGAGGGTACCCTTGCGATGGTCCGGGGTCGACGGGGTGAGGCCGGCGACGAGCGGAGGCGGCGAAGGCTCTCGGTTCCTCGGCGGCGATGGCGATCCGGTGGGCTTCGTCGACGATGAAGCGGTGGCCGGGGTCGGTGAGGTCCTGGCGGTCACGGCGGTGCGGTCGGCGTGGACGGAGGGGGACTTCGGCGACGGCGAGCGACGGCTGGAGCGAGGGCGACGGTGGTGCGCTAAAATGCGGAGTGCAATGGCTCTGTCGGTTCTCGCAGCGTGTGAGCGTGGGGGTGAAATGTGGGTGGCCAGGGGGTTTAAATAGGACCATCGGCGGGGGCAGAGAGGGCGTAGTCTACGGTGGCCGGGAATAAAATGTGTTTAAGCGCCGGCGAGCTCGGGTTGAGCTCGATTCACCGAACCTGGACGCGAATCGGTCGGGTTTAATAGGGGGAAACGGTCAGCGCGACGTGGGGTTTTGATTGCCGGGCTTAATTCGAGGGGAGGGGGTCGGGGGCAAGGGATCCAAGGCGAGTAATGGCGTCGGCCGGCGAGAGGGGGGGATTTGGGGGCGGATCTCGCGGGGACGACGAATCCGACAGGTGGGGGCCACTGGCCAGCGAGTGCGAGCGAGCGGGGTGGCGATTGATGGGTGGGGCCGGGCTCGAGCGCGAGGGGGAAACGGTTGGCGCCGACAGGTGGGGTCGGGGTGTCGGGTGCGCGCGAGAGAGGAGAGGGGGTCACTGACGGGTGGGCTCCACTGGTCAGAAGGCGCGCGCGGGTGGGAGTGGGCTGGCCGGCAGGGAGAGAGAGAAAGGAGGGAGGGGAGCCCATTACTGTTCTAAAGCATTTCCGAATAAAAATAATTCCAGAAAATAGATTAAAATCTTAGGGCTACTTCCAAGGTTGGTAAAAATTTATAAAAATTCTCAAAAATATATCTTGGTCTTAGGATCATATACAAAAAGTTTCACCCCCTAATTTGGCCATCTACTCTATGCTGTAGTTCAATTGGTATAAAAGGGTATTTAATAGTATTTTCAGAAATATATATTCCAGGAAATTGAATTTTATAATATTTTTATTGTATTGAAAATTTGGGGTGTTACGGCCTTCTTCCAGTCTCGTGCCTTGACTGGGTCGCTACTCCAGACCTTCGCCCTCCTCGTAGTAGACTGCCTCTGGTGGTGTAAGTCAACGGGGGTGAGTACAATAGTACTCAGCAAGCCATCGAATGCAATTATAATGCAAAGTAATAATAAGGAAGGTAGTGGCTCACTTTTGTGGAAAAGCATATTTGTAAAGCAATTAATATAATCCAGTTATTAATGCAGAAAAGTAAATATGAGTTCATGCATCATCTTCTAACTTGAGGGGTACAGTCAGCCCACCCTCGCTCAACAGTCCTTACATGCCATGAATAACACATACATTCACATAACAGTAAACTAACTGCGAGAGGTCACACAACCCACCCTTGACTGTGGGCTCGGCTTTTCAAAAATATTTATTACTCTGATCAGAGGTGTACTACTATACCCACAAGGCATTGTTTCCCGCACACCGCAGTGTGTTAAATGACTCATGTCACGAGAAGCTCGTGCCAAAACCTTCAGCATGGAATGCTCCAATTCGATAACACCCTCTTATAGGTTTCATATGGTTTCCCAGTCACTTCGGGCCACACCATACCCCCCCTTGAGCCACGTTGGTACAAGTCAACCGTAGGTTTCCCCTTGCCCCCTCCACTATGGTGTTCCAAGTTGGTACGATCCATACCTCCAGTTAGGACTTACCCACTAGACTTGTGGTTAGTACGGAAGTGCTTTGCAACGGATCCCGTAGACCGGTCCTTATAGTGCCCCGGGTGCGACCAACCAATTCCCGAGCTTGCACCCGGAACCCACCATACTTATAACATAGCCAACTCCAACAGAGTCCAGAGACGAGAATAACGGGGAAATTCATATAGTAGAATCCATTTATCTACGACTCATTCTTTTATCCTATAGCAGTTGTGTCGGTACATTGGACACTAGCTAATATATTATTGTAGAGTGACAAGGAGTGTAGGCTCAATAAGCATGGCTTGGGTTTACACACAAGGACGGGGATCTAATAAATATAACGCGTAGGGCTTTGAGATTATACTAATGCAATATTATCCTATGAGTTATAGCGATAATTAATTAAAACATGGGCTCAATGATTATCAAAATGGGGGTTGTGACTTGCCTTGATTCGCGAACGGTGAAGGTGGAACCTCGGGGTAAGACTCCGGATTGTCGACGGTGTCGTAGTCTTCTCGATACGGAAAAGTAAACACAACATTCAATAAACAATCCAAAAATCAATCATACAGGCATACATGTTTTTGTTGGATTAAGTAAAATAGATAGAATCTTAAATTTTATGAAATTATTACTTAAATATTTAAGATTAAGTTTTAAATAGGTTTCTGAATTTTATAAATTGATATAAGTATTTTGTTCTAAGAGGCTTTTATTTTCCCTTTTTAGAGATGAAGTAAAAAGGTATAAAACGACCTTATTGTTTTTATTGCCGTAAAAATAGTGAAATTAAGTTGTTAGGTCTTCTGAAGTTATTATATAAGTTTTCATGATATTTTTATAAAGTGTTGAATTTTTATTATATGAATTAATTACTTATCCAAAAAGGGCTTTTACAATATTATTTAATAAAATGAAATGGGCAAAATGGACATTCTATTTTTATTGTATTAAAAATAGTGAAATGAAGTAATTATGTCCTCTGAAATTAATAAATGAGTTTTTAAGGGGTTTTCTGAATTATTTTAATGAAATATAAATTAAATCCTAAAGGGGGGTTTTTATTTATTATTTAATAAGAATGTTTTGTGAAAATAATCATATTGTTTTTATTGCATAAAAGTGTAGAGAATAAAAAGACGAATTTTCCAGAATTTAAATGGTCAAATTTGGAGTTAAATTGAACAAGATATGAATTTTTAAAGCTTAAAGCATTTTTCTGAATTTTATTTAAATAGAAAACAGGCTTGGGTCCACGGTGAGCCAGGCCCACCATGGACCCGCGCACTGTGCGCGTGGGCCGGTCAGATCTGGACCGTTGGATCTAGATCCAACGGTTCGTGGCGGGGTGGTTAAGTGAGATTGGAGGGCTCAGATTGACCGATATCGGTCAACTCCGGTCAAGGCAATCTGGGCCCTTGATCTCGGGTTCTAATCGCAGTCGTCCACCTCAGATCCGACGGTGGAGATCCCGTCCAGCACGGCACGTGACACCGGCGAGGGGTACCTTCTTCTCCGACGACGGCGGCGTGTGCGACGGCGGTTGCGGTGGCCTAGGGCTAAACCGAATGTAGAAATGGAACGAGCATAGCTCAAGGGTAACAGCGGTACCGGAGGCGGGGGCGGGCGGAGACCAGAGGTGGCCGGCGGTGAAGGGAGGCGGTGAAGACCTTCAGGTCGATGGTGGCGACGGCGAACCGACGGCGAGGAACCAGAATGGAGGTGAGGCCGAGAGTGTCTAGGTGACGACGGTTCCGGAGATGTCGACGACGAGGGCCGCGGAGCGTTGTGGCGCCGGTGAGGGGATGCCGAAGGTGCAAGGAGGCAGCGGCGCTAAAATGTGAACGGGGGGCTCGGAAGAGAGTGGTGGGGTGATTTTATGTGAGGGTCGGGACGCGGCGGAGATAGGCATTTATAGGAGGCCGCCGGAGTCAAGGATAGCAAGCCAATCGGGGGAAACCCGAAGGATTTCCAATCATTCCGGTGAGCCTTCCATGCGGCCAATTTCCGGCGATCTGGGCCCGATTCGTCCGGGAAATAGAGGGAAAGGGGCTCCGGGTTATGGTAAGCATGGTTGCACGATCAATTTTCAGAAAGGGGGCTGGCGACAGTGGATTTGGAAGGAGGGGATCGCCGGAGCTTGCAAAGGGGAGGGTTTCCTTCGGGGGAGACGAATCTGACAGGTGGCCCCCACCTATCGGCGGGCGAACGTAGAGGGAAGAGATGCCGTCAAGCGGGCCTGGGACGTCAGCGAATGATGGGCACGGGAGTGAAGCTGACGGGTGGGCCAGTGAACGCGCGCGGGAGAGAGAGAGGGGAGATGGCGCCGACATGTAGGCCATGCTTGACAGCGGCAGAGGGGCACATGCAGGGACTGACGGGCGGGACCGGCAGGCGGGCGCGCGTGGGAGAGATGAGGGGGACGGCACCGATAGGCGGGTCCCACCTGGCAGTGGCCTGGTGCAGGACTGGGCCGGCCCGAAGGCTGAAGTGAGGAAGGCGGCCCACTAATGATTTAAAATGTTTTTCTGATTAAAATAATTCCATAAATTCATATATTTATTTAGAGCTTGAAGCACTATTGCTAAAATTTTGCAAAAAATCTTAAAAATATTTCTTGGCCTGTAGATTTCACCATAAATTTTTCAGGTTCAACTTTGAAATATTCCTCCCTGTTTTGCTTTAATTTGTTTCTTTTAACCTTTACTTTAAATGAATAAGTCATTTTCAATTCAAAATTTTTATTTTTCCTTACTTATATTTTATTTTTAAATTTGGGTTGTTACAGTCCAGCTTCATCTTTCGACTATAATCTATTTTCAATCGTACTTCCTCTATGGCCGATTGAACCCGGCGACGGAAAACATTGCAATCATTAGTATAATGAGAATGTGAATCGTGCTACTTACAGTAGGGGCATTTCTTTAGTTAGTCGGTGGTCGGGATGACCTGGCCCTTGGGCAACCTAAGAAGCTGGCTCTTCAAGAGGAAATCAAATATCTTGTCGCATTTAGTCACATCAAAAGAATATTTAACCTCATTGGCCAATTCTTAGTGGGAGACGGTCGTAGCTCGGAACAAGTGATAGGTTTGGTCTTAGCGTTCTAGGCCCATTTGGCCGCATACATATCGGCCAAATCGTCATCTTCCTCTAACTCTTTCTCGTCGGAGTGCTCCATGATGTGAACTTCGGCTCTAGGTTTGTTAAACGTTTTAATGAATTTTTTCATTGGCTCGGCATTCTTGGACTAGACCTCTAAAAAGTTGTGGTTATCTAGCCTCTCTTTAATTTCAGAATGCAATCCGTTAAAAGATAGATCCACCAAATCTCTTTCTGAAATATTGAGACTAAAACATCGGTTCCTAGTGTCTCTAAAGCGCTTGACGTACTTAGAGACACTCTCACTAGATTTATGTTTGACCGACGTCTCTCATGCGGGGGCGTGACACGCGGTGGTATGTCTGTGTGTCGGCCATGGGGCTCCTCCTCTCATGCTAGCTCAGGGTATATGGCGTGCTCAGGTCTAGGCAGGTGCGTAGGAGCGTGCGGCGCATGCAGCGCGGGAAAAGTTGGCGTAGGCGTAGGTGGAGGCGGCGCATAATAAGCAGGGCTAGCTTGGCCATAAGTGTAGTGACTTGTCCCAGCCGTAGATGTTGAGGCTGGAGACGTGATAGCTTTGCCTGTACTACCGTCGGTTCTGTTGTAAATGCGATTTACCGGGGGTACGCTAGTTATTGGAGTTGGAGGAACGGCCTCAGTAAATCTGAACCTTCTAAACATTGCCTCTACCTAAGAGCTAACTGTCGAATCTAGACGATTGGCTAGTGAAGCGCTAACGTCTTGATCTACAGATGCGACTATTTTTTTCTCAATCTCTAAGGAAGATAAAGGAGGCGACACTGGTGTTACCTGAGTCCGAGCGAGATCGAGAATGTTGACGTCGTGCTTGATGAAGCCCGCGCGTGTCCTGGCGTAACTCCCGACCATGAGATCTTGGAGTTCTTTCATCTTCGCCTCGATCTGAGGAGCCATGCTGAATAGCATGGGCCTCATGGCTCCAGAAGTGATGAGTCATTGTCAATGATAGTCAAAGAGGACAGAAGAAGAAGAGATCTGCTGTTTCATGGGCCGCGTGTGACTCAGGTACACGGGCAGCGAGCGACTGTCGGGCAGAGGAGGCTGCGAAGTCGGGCTGGCCCAATCCGGGTGCATGGGCCAGAAGCAGTAGAAGACCCACTGGGCTGTTGACCAGGACTGACTCAGGTACACGGGCGGTGAGCGATTGCCGGGCTGAGAGAGCTGCGGAGTCGGGCCGGCCCAATCCGGGTACCTGGTGCAAAGCTGGTGGAGGCTTTGTCAGTTTCGGCGTAAAACTGACAACCATTGATTCTGTATCCGACTGTCCAGAAGAGAAGTCGTAGTCGCTACGAAAACTTAGCTTCCGGATAAGTCATCTGTAACTCTAGGCCCACAGTCAGTCTGTCGTGTCTGTAAAAATACCTAAGGGCAGTAGAGTCTTTTCCGTTATTTTTGAGTCTGTAAAAACCCTAAGGGGCAGGTAGAATATTCCTAGTGTTGGGCTGCCTATAAATAGGACCCCAACCCCTAGGGTTTGGACTACCCTTTTGCTGAAAATCAATACTACTCCTTTGGGTCATTTTGTTTCTTGCATTCTCTCTCCCCTGTTCATGCGTGGGTCACCAGGCAACAAGCCTTGTTCTTCCTGAAGTTTTTAAGTGACTTTTTGTTGTCTGGGAGAGCTTTTAATCTGGCTGTTTTTGCTTGTGCGAAGCATTTTTGTGCACTGCAGTTCATTCTCTGTGCGTGCGATCAATTTATTTGGAACAGAAGCTTCTCTGTTGTATGTGTTCTTCGTGAGAAGTAGTACTAGTTCTTGCTGTTGCAAGTAGTACTACTACTCTGTAGCAAGTAGTACTACTTTCCTGTAGCTACAGTATGCTAGTACTTTAGCCTTGCTTTTCCTGTGTTGCTTTTTGATCGAGTTGGCAGGGTCAAAGTCCCTTTTGTGTGAAGTCCAACTCTGTGTTGCAGACTTCGAATCTGCAAGCTTCGAATCTGCAGGCTTCGAATCAGCAGACTTCGAATCAGCAGACTTCGAATCTGCAAGCTTCGAATCTGCAGATTTCGAATCTGCAAGCTTCGAACCTGCAGACTTCGAATCAGCAGGCTTCGAATCAGCAGACTTCGAATCAGCAGACTTCGAATCTGCAAGCTTCGAATCTGCAGACTTCGAATCTGCAAGCTTCGAACCTGCAGACTTCGAATCAGCAGACTTCGAATCTGCATACTTCGAATCTGCAACCTTCGAATCTGCATACTTCGAATCTGCAACCTTCGAATCTGCATACTTCGAATCTGCATACTTCGAATCTGCATACTTCGAATCTGCATACTTCGAATCTGCAATCTCCGAATCTGCAACCTCAGAATCTGCAACCTCAGAATCTGCAACCTCAGAATCTGCAACCTCAGAATCTGCAACCTTCGAATCTGCCACCTCTGAATCAGCAAACTTCGAATCTGCAGACTTAGTCAATTTGTTCTCACGTTGCTGTTTAGTTTTTCTTTTTAAAATGCGTTGGGTTTTGGGAGCAGGCCATTGATTCGAAAGAATTTTTAGGCGCCCATTCACCCCCCCTCTAGTCGCTATTTTCGGTCCTACAAGTGGTATCAGAGCCTGGTTAGGGTTTTTCCATACCTTAACCGGTTCTAAACCCCGGTAGTGACCATGACGTCTCCTGGCAAGGTCCCGTCCTTGGAAGCCTATGGCTATAATTATTGGAAGACTCGCATGCGAGCTTATCTAATGAGCCAGGGCTCGGACATATGGGACATTTGTGTTCACACCACATTTGTCATTCTGCCAGTCACTGAGCATGGTACTGCTGGTATCATTACTCAGCATCTGAGCAACAGTAAGGCTGTGAACATTCTGTTTTCTGGTTTAGGTCCCACTGAGTTTGAGCGTGTGAGTCATCTCTCCACTGCGAGAGAGATCTGGGCTACCCTCAAGGCACACCATGAGGGAACAGCACAGGTCAAGGCTCGGCTCTATCAGACCTACCGGCGTGAATACGAGAATTTCACACAGAAGCCGGGTGAATCTGTTGAGGCTTTGTTTGGTCGCTTTCAGTCGATCATTAACAAGCTTCGGGACAACAAGGCTGAGGGTGCTCAGTTAGTCTCAGATCACGAGCAGGCGCTCAAGGTTCTCCATACCTTGGACCCAAAGATCTGGGAGATCAAGGTATCCTCTATCGTTGAGAGCACTTCTTACGATACCTTGACCATTTCTGAGTTGTTTAGCAAGCTGAAGGCCACTGAGGTAGATATCCAGCTGAGATCAAATCTCACTGGTTCTGGATCAAAATCCCTGGCCCTTGCTACACCTTCTGTTGATCCCTCTGCTGTGAGTTGTGCTGGGTTCTCTTTGATGTCTATCACTGAGGACCAGCTTGAGTCTTTGGGAGATGATGAGTTGTGTCTGTTTAACAACCGGGTGCGTCGTGTATATGACAAAAGAATGTTCAAAAGACACGGCACAAAATCCGGATGCTTTGAGTGTGGTGATCCAGGACACTTCATCGCCGACTGCCCCAAGCGCAACGGCCACAAGAAGGGCACCAGTGGCAGCTTCCACGACTCCGGCAAGCATGAGAGCTCATCCTTCAACAAGGGCAAGCCGAAGACTCGATTCTTCAAGAAGGCCCTGAAGGACTACCGGCGAGAGAACAAGAAGCGCGACAAGGCCTTCTTCGCCGAGATGGAGAAGAGCTACTCCAAGCAGTCCACGTCTTCTTCCTCTTCATCAAGCTCAAGCGATGAGGAGATCGTCATCAGGAAGGGGAAGGACAAGGACGATCCGGCGGGCCTCTGCTTCATGGCCTTCGGAGTCAAGCCGAAGAGCCGCTCACACCAGCGCCGAAGATCCCGCAAGAGCTTCTGTTCAATGGCTCTTGGGGATAAGGAAGAAAAGAGCTCCTCCGACGACTCCGACGACGACGATAGCAAGGTATCATCATATGAGCGCGAAATTGTTGATTTACTTGAGAGCAATCGTCAGGAGTTGAAGTATCGGGAAAAACTGCTTAGAGGGGCTAAGAAAAGGATAGATGAGTTAGAAAGTGAGCTTGCCGTAGCCAACGGCAGAGTTGAGAGTCTATCTTCTTCCCCTTGCTTGGGTGGTAGCAGTGAGTGCCCGAAGTGTGAGGTGCTCCTGTGTGACCTGTCGACTTTGAAGTCTAGGTACACAGAAAGGGTTGATGAGAGGGATGCTTTGGCCACTGAGCTTGAAAGCGCTCAGCTGGAGCTGAAAGATGCTCAAGCCACTGTCGTCACACCCTGTGTTCATTGCCCAACTCATCTAGCTGCCTTAGCTGAGCTGAAATCCAAGGGCGATGAGCATTTGGGTGATTTGGAGAGGTTAAGAGATGAGCTTGCGCAGACTAAGCTAGAGCTTGAGACATTGTCAGTTCCACCCACTGTCTGTGAGAACTGTCTGTCTCTTAGAATGGAGTTGATCAAGCTGAAATCTGAAAAGTCTGTCCAAGTGGAGAGTGAGTGTGAGACCTGCTTGTCTCAGGTGGAGGTACTAGCTTCCTTGAGAGAGGAGCTAGCTGATTCTCAGAATGAGAATTTTTATCTCCGGTCTATCCTGAGTTGGATCAGTGCCAGAGAGCCACAACTCGGCATGATGATCCAGCAGTTCAAGAGGCAGGATGGGTTTGGGGTAGGTTATACCTACACCAAGGCTGACTTTGAGAGTGCCATTAGCCGGGCAGTGGAGTGGAGTAAAATGACTCCAGAGCAGAGGTATCCCAAGACCCACTCTACTGAGTCTTCCCTGGCTTGTCAGCCCAAGGATGGAGTGATCAATGAACCACCTAAAGCTCCACCCAAGAAACCTATCTGGGTTCCTAAGCCCAAACACCTCCACTCCTCTTTAGACTCTCTTCCTGGACCCTCTCAACCCAAGAAGGTCACACCAAACACTACCAAGCCTAAGAATCCCAAGCCTCAACCACATCCCAAGAAGCCCACCTATCACTGTGAGTACTGTCAGAGAGACGGGCATCTTGCGGAGTTCTGCTTCAGGAGGAAGCGGGTTGAGAGAGCAGAGAGGGCTCGTAGTGATCAGGAGCAGTTCTACCAGCAGGGGGGTAGACTGCATGTTCCTCGGCGCGGGGAGAGGCTGGAGGCCAGGCCGCGTCGTGTAGGTGGTGGTAGAGGAGACGGCTTTCATGCCCGTGCTCCAGTTGGTGGTGTCCGTTCCGGCAGAGTTCCAGACCGTGTTGGCTACGGTTCTGGACCTCGTGGCCGCAGGGTTAGACAGAACCAAGGACCGCGCTTTGAGCCGCGTTTTGGTCCAAACTCTTTTGATGGTTTTCGCTTTCCATCTTTTGAGCAGATGGCTCGACACTGGTTTAGCTCTTTTGCTAAACCTGGTGCCGGACCATTTGCTCCCACTTACAGCCACTGATTGTGCAGGACCAGGGACTGGAGGATGTTTGGATCATGGACTCAGGATGCTCTCGCCACATGACGGGACATCGCAGATGGTTCTCCAGTCTCACTCCCCCGAGCTCCAAATAATACATCACGTTCGGGAACAGCGGTCAAGGGAAAGTAAGTGGAATAGGCTCAATTAGCATTTCAGATCAATTCTCTTTGAAGAATGTTGCGTTGGTTAAAAATTTGAATTTTAATCTGATTTCTGTTTCGCAACTTCTTGAGGATGGTTTGGAAGTGCGTTTTAAGAAGGGCAACTCTTCTGTGGTTGATTCTAGAGGGTCTTTGGTTTGTCAGATCTTACCATTTGGTAAAGTTTTTCGAATTGACTTCTCTAGTTCTTTTGGCCCTTCTCGCTGTTTGATTGCTGGATCTTCTTCTGAGCTCTGGAAGTGGCATAGGAGGTTAGGTCATTTGAGTTTTGATCTGCTAGTCAGGTTAAGCTCTATGGACCTCATCCGAGGATTGCCCAAGCTTAAGATGGAGAAGGATCTAGTGTGTCATCCCTGTCGTCATGGGAAAATGGTTGCCGCTTCTCATTCACCTGTGACTCAGGTGATGACTTCGTATCCGGGCGAGCTTTTACACCTGGACACTGTTGGTCCAGCTCGGGTACGCTCAGTCGGTGGGAAGTGGTATGCACTTGTAATTGTTGACGACTTTTCTCGATTCTCGTGGGTTTTCTTTTTGGAGTCTAAGGATGAAACTTTTCAGTTTGTTCATGACCTGATCTTGAAGCTGAAGAATGAGAACAATGGTCGGATGCGAGCAATTCGCTCCGACAACGGCTCTGAGTTCAAGAACTCTCAGTTCGTCAGCTTCTGTAGTGATCAAGGTCTTGACCATCAGTTTTCTTCTCCTTACACTCCCCCACAGAACGGCGTTGTGGAACGAAAGAACCGCACGCTAGTCGAGATGGCCAGGACGATGCTGGATGAGCACAGGACTCCTAGGCGTTTTTGGGCTGAAGCCATGAACACGGCTTGCTATTTGGCCAACCGCATCTTTCTTAGAGCTTACCTTGGTAAGACTTCATATGAATTGCGGTTTGGCAGACAGCCCAAGGTGAGCCACTTGCGAGCGTTTGGCTGCAAGTGTTTTGTGCTCAAGAAGGGTGGGCATTTGGACAAGTTTGAGTCTCGTTGCTGGGATGGTGTTTTTCTTGGATATGCTTTGCATTCTCGAGGCTTCCGTGTTTGGAATCTCGAATCCCAGCTGCTTGTCGAGACTTGTGAGGTTTCATTTGATGAGTCCTTGCCTTCTTTGACTCCTTCTTTTGAGCCTTCTGATGGTGAGCTCGGAGAGTCCATCTTCGAGGAAGATGAGGATACTCCAGCTGCTGTTGAGGGTGGGCCTTCTGCACCCCCTGCAGAGCCCACACCTTCTGAGATTTCGACTGAGGACGAGGACGGACCTCTGATCACTTCTTCCACTTCGATCGAGCCCCCTCAGTCGAGTCCAGAGATGCCAGCTGCTGACTCTGGTGAGGTGACTTCAGATCACCAGGGAACCCGAGCAGTTCAGCGTGATCACCCCTCAGAGCTCATCATTGGTGATTTGACTGAGAGAACGTTGCGTTCTTCTACCTCTCTTGCTGTGTTTGTTGAATCTGCGTTTGTTGCATCTTTTGAGCCCAGAGACGTTTCTCATGCTCTTTCTGATTCCAATTGGATTAATGCTATGCAAGAAGAGCTAGAGAACTTTGTCCGCAATCGGGTTTGGACATTAGTTGAGCCGCCACCAGGATGCAACCCCATAGGCACCAAGTGGGTATTCAAGAACAAACAAGGTGAAGATGGGGTTGTGGTGCGCAACAAGGCTCGACTAGTTGCACAGGGTTATTGCCAAAAGGAAGGTATTGACTTTGAAGAAACCTTCGCTCCTGTTGCCCGTCTTGAGTCCATTCGTATTCTTCTAGCTTTTGCCGTTTCAAAGGGTTTTAAGCTTTTTCAAATGGATGTTAAGAGTGCTTTTCTGAACGGGTACATAGAAGAGGAGGTCTATGTTAGGCAACCCCCCGGTTTTGAGAATCCTAAGTTTCCTCGACATGTTTTTAAGTTGCACAAAGCTTTATACGGGTTGAAGCAAGCCCCCAGGGCTTGGTATGACCGGTTGAAGCAATTTTTGTTGGGGAAGGGCTTTGTGATGGGTTCTGTGGATAAAACTCTTTTCTTGCTCAGAGATGCTTCAAATTTCTTAGTCGCTCAGATTTATGTGGACGATATTATCTTTGGCGGTACTACTGATTCTCTAGTGTCCAAGTTTTCTGAGCAGATGCACAGCGAGTTTGAGATGAGCCTCATGGGTGAGCTCAAGTACTTCTTAGGGCTCCAGATCAAGCAGACCAAGGACGGCACCTTCATCCACCGAGGTAAGTACACTCGCGACATGCTTAAGAAATTTGACTTTGGTGGTGAGTTGAAGCCGCAGATGACCCCGATGGGCACATCTGGGGGTCTGGACAAGGACGAGAGCGGCGTCAAGGTCAATGAAAGGGAGTTTCGAGGGATGATCGGTTCGCTGCTGTACTTGACGGCAACGAGGCCAGATATACAGTTCGCCGTGGGACTGTGCGCGCGCTTCCAGTCTTCACCACGCGCGTCTCATCGGCAGGCTGTCAAGCGCATCTTCAGGTATCTCACTTATGCGCCTGATCTTGGTCTTTACTATTCAGCATCATCATCTCTTGATTTATCTGGCTTTTCGGACGCTGACTTTGGTGGGTGCCGGTTGGATCGCAAGTCGACTTCCAGTACTTGCCAGTTTCTTGGTTCTTCTCTTGTCTCTTGGTCTTCTCGAAAGCAATCTGGAGTTGCTCTTTCGACCACTGAGGCTGAGTATGTAGCTGCTGCTAGCTGCTGCTCACAGTTGGTTTGGATGATTTCCACTTTGAGAGATTTTGGGTTGTTCTTTCCTACCAGAGTTCCCTTGTTTTGCGACAGCACTAGTGCAATTAGTGTAGGGAAAAACCCATGTCTCCATTCAAAAACCAAACACATTGATGTGCGCTTTCACTTTTTGCGGGATCAATATGAGAAAGGTGTCATTGACCTTGTTCATGTTGATACCCATTATCAGTTGGCTGACATTTTCACCAAACCCCTAGATCAGTCTACCTTTGAGCGTTTACGAGGGGATTTGGGTGTTGTGTATCCTTTTTAGGATATTTTGCGTCAGTTATCTTTCTTCTTTACTCTTTTCTTGAGTCTTTCTGTGTGTGTTCATATCTTGCATATTCACATATCACACTTTTAAGCTTGCTTCTGTTATATGATTGAACTGCTTTACTTATTCTAGCTGGTACATGCTTTTGATTACTTGTCAATGATCATGCTTTGCTTCAGTTCAAATGATATGTCTGATATCTGTCATATGCATGGCTTTTTATGCTTTGAAATTGAAAAATGATCACCATTGCTTCTGGTGACTAGCATGCGTAGGCTGAATGTTCTTGCTATCTGTTACATGCCTTGTAGCTAGTTTCTGACTTAGATGCACATATGCAACTTGGATATCTGTATGCTTTAAACATGGAAATATGCTATAAAAATGATAAAAAATCAAAATGAATGAAAATTCCATGGCCTTTTATGCTTAAGTTGAAAAGATCCAAGTGGGTTTGCTTTGTCGCATTGCATTGTTCTGGACTGCTTACCATAGCACCTTGGTATGAACTAGGACAGTGTAGTGTATGCCAAGACCAATGTCTTAAGCTTCCGATGGTCCAGTTCTGGCCTAGGCTTGACTTGGTCGGTTAGCATAAGGTTTGACATGCAAATAACCCTTGGCAAAAATGAAAAAGGAAAAATGAAAAAGCCTGAACATTTAACAAGATAACCAGTTTGCTGAAGCACTTTGTTTTGAACAATGTTTATCTTGGTAGACATCAGTTAGCTTCTGCATCTCATGCTTTACCTTGCTTATTAACTAGGAAATATGGTGATGTTTTTGTTTTGCAAAAACTGAAAAATGCGTGCTAATGACTTTCTTTAGATATCATCTGTTGCACTGATCATGCCATGTGTCTTAAGACAGTATGTCTGTTGCTATACTTGTTAGATGTTGTAATTGCAGTCAATCATATCTGAGAAGCATGCTTTCTACACTCCACCTACACCCCAGCTGAATTCACTGCATATTTTGAGGGGGAGTTGCATTTCAGGGGGAGTCTGTGTCTCTTTTAAGTGCTTGATGAGTTCACTTGTCAACAAGGGGGAGTTCTTACTCTGTTGATATCCTTGTTGTTCTAAAAATCGCACTCATTTTGAGATTTTACGTTTTGGTTAACCATAATGACCACCTCTTGCTTTTGTTCGGCTTTTGGTCATTTAGGTTAAACTTTTACCTTATTTTTCTTCTTCTTTGTTTCCTTGTGTTTTTGTTTTCGTGTTTCCATATTTGTTCGCAGGTGCTGAAGAGCTGTGAAAAGAGGAATGTTGACAATGCACTCATCAAGGGGGAGATTGAGGAGCCATGCTGAATAGCATGGGCCTCATGGCTCCAGAAGTGATGAGTCATTGTCAACGATAGTCAAAGAGGACAGAAGAAGAAGAGATCTGCTGTTTCATGGGCCGCGTGTGACTCAGGTACACGGGCAGCGAGCGACTGTCGGGCAGAGGAGGCTGCGAAGTCGGGCTGGCCCAATCCGGGTGCATGGGCCAGAAGCAGTAGAAGACCCACTGGGCTGTTGACCAGGACTGACTCAGGTACACGGGCGGTGAGCGATTGCCGGGCTGAGAGAGCTGCGGAGTCGGGCCGGCCCAATCCGGGTACCTAGTGCAAAGCTGGTGGAGGCTTTGTCAGTTTCGGCGTAAAACTGACAACCATTGATTATGTATCCGACTGTCCAGAAGAGAAGCCGTAGTCGCTACGAAAACTTAGCTTCCGGATAAGTCATCTGTAACTCTAGGCCCACAGTCAGTCTGTCGTGTCTGTAAAAATACCTAAGGGCAGTAGAGTCTTTTCCGTTATTTTTGAGTCTGTAAAAACCCTAAGGGGCAGGTAGAATATTCCTAGTGTTGGGCTGCCTATAAATAGGACCCCAACCCCTAGGGTTTGGACTACCCTTTTGCTGAAAATCAATACTACTCCTTTGGGTCATTTTGTTTCTTGCATTCTCTCTCCCCTGTTCATGCGTGGGTCACCAGGCAACAAGCCTTGTTCTTCCTGAAGTTTTTAAGTGACTTTTTGTTGTCTGGGAGAGCTTTTAATCTGGCTGTTTTTGCTTGTGCGAAGCATTTTTGTGCACTGCAGTTCATTCTCTGTGCGTGCGATCAATTTATTTGGAACAGAAGCTTCTCTGTTGTATGTGTTCTTCGTGAGAAGTAGTACTAGTTCTTGCTGTTGCAAGTAGTACTACTACTCTGTAGCAAGTAGTACTACTTTCCTGTAGCTACAGTATGCTAGTACTTTAGCCTTGCTTTTCCTGTGTTGCTTCTTGATCGAGTTGGCAGGGTCAAAGTCCCTTTTCTTGTGTGAAGTCCAACTCTGTGTTGCAGACTTCGAATCTGCAAGCTTCGAATCTGCAGGCTTCGAATCAGCAGACTTCGAATCAGCAGGCTTCGAATCAGCAGACTTCGAATCAGCAGACTTCGAATCTGCAAGCTTCGAATCTGCAGACTTCGAATCTGCAAGCTTCGAACCTGCAGACTTCGAATCAGCAGACTTCGAATCTGCAAGCTTCGAATCTGCATACTTCGAATCTGCATACTTCGAATCTGCATACTTCGAATCTGCAACCTTCGAATCTGCATACTTCGAATCTGCAACCTTCGAATCTGCATACTTCGAATCTGCATACTTCGAATCTGCATACTTCGAATCTGCATACTTCGAATCTGCAATCTCCGAATCTGCAACCTCAGAATCTGCAACCTCAGAATCTGCAACCTCAGAATCTGCAACCTTCGAATCTGCCACCTCTGAATCAGCAAACTTCGAATCTGCAGACTTAGTCAATTTGTTCTCACGTTGCTGTTTAGTTTTTCTTTTTAAAATGCGTTGGGTTTTGGGAGCAGGCCATTGATTCGAAAGAATTTTTAGGCGCCCATTCACCCCCCCTCTGGTCGCTACTTTCGGTCCTACACGATCTCCGCCTGACCTTCCTCGGGGATATCTGCAAGGGTGGTGTTGACACGAAAACGTGCCCCCGAACATGGGTCAGTTTGATGATCCAAAACTGTGTCGATACTTAGGTACAAGCCTAAGTGTAACGCCACACTGATGTCGCGTTCCGACTACCCTTAACAGTGGCAAGGGGGGTGGAGTTGCCAGGTAATCAGATCACATAGAAATAATCCAATTAGCTGAAAAGAAACATATAAAATAAAACAGCAAGCTGAATGGAGCCTAACTGATTCGAAGTATACTATGTGAAGGGGTTCACTGAAGGGGCCTTCGGCGTCTAATACGAAGGGTCTCACCGAAAGTAGCCTTCGACGTTTGGATCAATCTGACCAAAGGCAGGCTTCGAACAGATCTCGACGCGAAATCACCTCCAAACAGCGGGGTTCGGTGCAAAGTCTCTGACATGACAAAAATACTCCAACGCGGCGTACTTGTGGGGCCCCGATTTATCGAAATCGGAACATTATTGAATTTCATAAGAAAAACAATAATACAAGAGGTTCATCATGCGACAATCGTACATACGATAGTTTTCATGGTTGAGGAGCCATGCTGAATAGCGTGGGCCTCATGGCTCCAAATGTGATGAGTCATTGTCAATGATAGTCAAAGAGGACAGAATAAGAGAGAAGATTTGCTGCGTCATGGGCCGCGTGTGACTCAGGTACACGGGCAGCGAGCGACTGTCGGGCTGAGAGAGCTGCGAAGTCGGGCTGGCCCAATCCGGGTACATGGGCCAGAAGCAGCAGAAGACCCACTGGGCTGTTGACCAGGATTGACTCAGGTACATGGGAGGTGAGCGATTGCCGGGCTGAGAGAGCTGTGGAGTTGGGCCGGCCCAATCCGGGTACCTAGTGCAAATTCGGTGGAGGCTTTGTCAGTTTCGGCGCAAAACTGACGACCGCTGATCTTGTATCAGACTGTCCAGAAGAGAAGCCATAGTCGCTACGAAAGCTTAGCTTCCGGATAAGTCATCTGTAAATAGGAGTTTACTATTTTGTCCCTAGGCCCACAGTCAGTCAGTCGAGTCTGTAAAAATATCCTTAGGGCAGTTTAGTCTTTTCTTTTTATTTCAAAGTCTGTAAAAACCCTAAGGGGCTGGTGGAATATTCTAGGTCATTGGGCAGCCTATAAATAGGGCCCCAATCCCTAGGGTTAGACTACCCTTTCAAGAAATCACTTTTTAATCAAGGATTGGGTCACTTGAGTTTCCTGCATTTTTCTCTCTCCTGTTTGTGCGCCGCCAGGCTCTTACGCAAGCCATTTTTATTCTTGCATGCACTGCTGTGAGTTTCTGTTCTTCATGAATCCGTGAGCTTCTATTCTCTTCTCTTGTCACTTCGAGTTGCAGCGATTCTACAGTTGTTTTTACGGCTTCGTTTGATGTGCGCAGCTATTTTATTCCTGAGCGTTTGTGTCTCTGTTGCTTCTGTTCGTCCCGTGAGTAGTACTAGTTCTTTCATGTAGCAAGTAGTACCTACTCCCTGTAGCAACAGTACACTAGTACTCTAGCTTTGCTTTTTACTACATAGCCTTTTTGATCGAGTAGACAGGACTTAGCCTTTATCTGGTTGTTTCTGGCGAAGCTCCTTCTTTTTGGTTCGAAGTCCTTCATCTCTGAGAGGCAGGCTTCGGTCAGACTCCTACAAAGGCTCTGCTAAAATGATCAACTCCAATTTTGAACTAAGAACTTAGCTTCGAAGTATGTTCAGTGCTTAGGTTCTGTTCTCTTGGCATACTTCGACAGTTCTTGCGAAGGTGTCTCCGACTCGAGCTTTTCATAGTCAATACTTCGACATGCTTCGAAGTTAGCTTCGAAGCATGTCTCTCTAATAGACTTCGCTCGGAGTGTGTTCTCTGAGGTTTTTCTGCTGCTGTCTTTTCCGAAGGTCTCAGTTTGTGGGTTCGAAGCTTGTCATTCGAAGTTAGTCCTCGGGTCGAAGGTTACCACTTCGGTTGTCATACCTCGATCAAAGCTAGCTTCGAAGGTAGAGTGTAGGCTTCGATTTGGTCTTACTGCTGTGTGTTTGGCTTCGCTTTTCTTTCGAAGGTTGCTTTTCTTCAAACTTTGTTCGAAGCTGTCTGATCGGAGTATAGTCTTCGAAGTACTATGTTCGAAGCAGGCTTCGATACTTTCATACATCGCTCCGAAGCATACTTCACATTCTGCCACACTCAAACTAGGCTAGACTCAACAAACCTCCAGCACTTCAACGATAGACTTCGCTAGACTTCGACATTCTTCTCCGAAGCAGGCTTCGACACAGCGATGCAGGCTTCGACACAGCGAAGTAGGCTTCGACACTGCGAAGCAGGCTTCGCCAAGTATCGAACAGGAGACAATTTTTGAACAGTAACTTCTCATCCCATTCTATGTGCACTTAGATTATTTTACTAAGAAGTTTGATATGCCATGTTTTGAATATTTTGTTTATCTGCCTATTAGCACTGTAATGGTGTTTCTCTATTTTTAACACCGGTCGTTTCTAGGCTAGATACTTTTAGGCTTGGGTGATCTGTTCTGCTGCTTAGTCTCTTGAGGTGCGTTGGGTGTTGGGAATAGGCCATTGATTCGAAAGAATTTTTTAGGTGCCCATTCACCCCCCCTCTGGTCGCTACTTTCGGTCTGACAATGGTACGCAGACCATATTTATTACATCAGAGTTTAACAAAAACAATAATAAAAATTGAAATGCATGACGAACGCCTTCTTCCAGATCTTTTCACTTGACTGGGTCGCTACTCCAGACCGTCTTCATAGTAGGCATCCTTTGAGGTGTTTAACGGGAATGAGTACAAAAAGTACTCAACAAGCCACCGCAAATGCAGGTAATAATGCAAGGTAATAACAAAGGAAGGATAATTGGCTAAAAGTGCGGAAAAATATGTTTTCAGTTATTGCAGTTAATGTATTCAAGTTTTATCATACGGAAAGTAAACATGAGCAACAATAATATCATCTAACTTGAGGAGTACGTTTTACCTCCTCGCACAACAGTCCTTACATGTCAAACCATCATGCACATACATAGCACAAGTAATATAACTGTGGGATGTCACGCAACCCGCCCTTGACCGTGGGCTCGGCTTTTCGAAAAGATTTAAGACTCTGATCAGAGATGTACTACTGTACCCACAAGGCACGCACTCATCCCAAACACCAAGGTGTGACGAGATGACCCATACCACGGGAACTCGTGCCAAAACCTCAGCATGAAATGCTCCAAGCGATAACCACCCGCTCTAGGTTTCGCCGGCGTGCCGGGCTGCATCCCGGCTAACGTAACACCCCCTTTTGTGCCACATCGGTACAAGCCACCCGCAGGTGCTGCTTGACCCATCTCCGAATGGTGGCCTCGGTTTGGAACACTCCATACCTTAGTTCGGACTTACCCATTAGACTTGTGGTTAGTACGGAAATGTATTGCAACGGATCCCTCAGACCGGTCCTTATAGTGCCCCGGGTGCTACCGACAAATGCCCTAGCTTGCACCCGGAACCCACCATG
Source organism: Zizania palustris (assembly GCA_019279435.1). Taxonomy (NCBI): domain Eukaryota; kingdom Viridiplantae; phylum Streptophyta; class Magnoliopsida; order Poales; family Poaceae; genus Zizania; species Zizania palustris. Next base: position 47,218,881 of record JAAALK010000288.1, on the reverse strand, counting down.
CATTCACTCACAACCACAACTCATCACCGACAGAATTCCAATGATAAGAAGTAATGGGGATCATATAGTAGAACCATTTTGCTACGACTCATTTTTATCCTATAGCGATCGTGCCAATACATTGGACACTATCTAATAATACTAATCATATGGTGACAAGGAGGTTAGGCAAGATAGCATGGCTTGGGTTGCACATCAAGGTCGGGGGATCCTAAGTAAATATATTGTAAGGGTTTTCATTGGACTAATGCATGTATAGCCTATGTGTTTTAGCGATAGTTTAATAAAACATGGGTTCAATATGCTCAAAAGATTGGTTTGGTGACTTGCCTTGTTCAGCGAAAGGTGAGGGAGGGACTTCCGGGAAGTATTCCGGTTCCTCGGCGGTGTCGTAGTCTTTCCAATATAAATAAAGTAAAATAAAATAAATACAACATTCAGTTAAACAATATAAAACCACACAACAAGCACATATGTTTAGATTGGTTTAATTTAAAGAAAATCAACTTGTTAATTCTCTGAAATTTATTTTATAAATAATTCAAAAGGAATTGTAATGAAATGTTGTCCTTTGTAAAAAGGGGTTTTAAATGTGAGTAGTCTCATTGTAATGAAAGGTTCATGGGAAATTTAGTGGTTTTTAGTATATGAACAGGAAGTAAATAAATATAAAATTCACTGAAATTTAATTAATTGAATTTTTATTTTACCCTAAGGGCATTTGAACACTTTATTAAATAAACATGAAATGTCCAAAGTAAACATATCGTTTTTATTGCATTAACATGTAGAGGAAAAAATTACAAATTTTCTGAAATTGGAATGGTAATTTTTGAAGTTGAAATGCGCAAGATATGAATTTTTGAATTTTAAAAGCATTTATGGAATTTAAATTAAACTCAGAATAGCCTCGGGTCCACGGTGAGCCAGGCCCACGGTGAACCCGTGCACTATGCGCATGCGCCGGATCGATCTGGACCGTTGGATCCAGATCCAACACGTGAGGGCGAGGCGGGGGAGTTAAAGTGACGTGGACGGCTAAGATTAAAACATCGAACCGGTACGCATCGTGCGGCTCAGATCAAGTGCGGGTTTTAAATACTGATGGACGCACGAGATTAAAACGTACCCCTTCGCTACGATCCGACGAACCAGATTAAACCGAACGCGCGATATAATCAGAGTCGTCCAATCGTGATCACACGGTCGGGATCAGATCCGACATGGCACGGGTACTCGACCCGTGCCGGTCGTCTTCTCCGGCGACGGCGAGCGGGCCAGAGGCCAGGGCGAGCGACGGCGGTCGTACCTACGGCCTAAAATGGAAAAAGGACACTACGGGGATCACGAGGGTACTGTCGGCGAGGCGAACGATCGACGGAGCGTGGTCGGTGACGAGTGGAGGCGGCAAAGAGGTTCGGGTCCTAGTCGGCGATGGCGTTCCGGCGGGGTTCGTGGACGACGGAGCGGTGGTCGGGGTCGGTGAGGTCCTTGCGGTCACAGCGGTGCGGTCGGCGAGGATGGAGGGGGACTCCGGCGACGGCGAGTGGTGGCTGGAGTGAAGGCGGTGGTGATATGCCAATGATGGAGGCAGCTCAAGTTGATATGCCACTTCTCCTTGCCGTTGGAGGATCTGAAAAGGTCCGACGTAGCGGGGTGCTAGCTTGCCTTTCATGTTGAACTTTTGAGTGCCGCGGAGGGGAATGACTCGGAGATAGACATAATCACCCTCCTCAAAGGATAGGTCTCTTCGGCGGTTATCGGCGTAGCTCTTTTATCGGTACTGGGCTATCTTTAATCAGTCCCTTATGATCTTGACCTTCTCTTCAGCTTCTCTCAGTATGTCTGTCCCAAACAGATGTGATTCTCCGGTCTGATCCCAGAGCAGCGGCGTTCTGCACATACGCTTGTAAAGTGCTTCGAACGGGGACATTTGTAGGCTGGCTTGATAGCTATTGTTGTAGGAGAACTCCGCGTAGGGCAAGTTCTTGTCCCACATTCCGCCAAAATCTAGAGCGCAAGCTCTAAGCATATCCTCCAGTATTTGGTTGACCCTTTCGGTTTGACCGTCGGTCTGTGGATGATAGGTGGTGCTAAAGTTCAGCCGGGTGTCGAGTTCCTCTTGAAGGTTCTTCCAAAACTTGGAGGTAAACTGACTCCCACGGTTAGATACGATCTTCCTAGGAACTCCGTGGAGGCACACGATCCGGGTCATATACAACTTGGCCAACTTAGCGACAGTGTAAGTTGTCTTGACGGGGATGAAGTGAGCCACCTTGGTGAGTCGGTCGACGATCACCCAGATAGAATCATGACCAGCTTGGGTCCTAGGCAGTCCCATGATGAAGTCCATTCCTATCTCCTCCCACTTCCATTCGAGGACCTTGAGAGGTTGCAAAAGTCCAGCAGGTCTTTGATGCTCTGCTTTGACTCGCCGGCATGTGTCGCACTTGGCCACATACTCAGCTATTTCTCTCTTCATGCTAACCCACCAATATTTTTCTTTCAGGTCTTGATACATCTTTGTACTCCTGGGATGAATGGAGTATAGAGTATCGTGGGCTTCTTGAAGGATGAGGGTCTTCAGCTCAGGCTTTTCGGGCACACATATCCGGTTTCCAAACCAGATGGTCCCATGCTCGTCCTCAGAGAATTTGGGGGCTTTACCCTTCCGCATGTTTTGTTGGATCTCCAAGATGTCCAGGTCTTCCTTCTGCTTTTCTTGGATCTGGTCTATCAAGACAGGCCTAGACTCCAAGGCAGCGAGGTACGCTCGGGTGGTGATCCCTAAATTCAGCCTTTCCATCTCCTTGTATAGCAAGGGAGCCTGGTCCTGAATCATGATGGCATTGTAGTACCCTTTTCGACTAAGGGCGTCTGCCACCACATTTGCCTTGCCTGGATGATAATGGATGCCCAAGTCATAATCCTTGATCAGTTCCAACCATCTCTTTTGTCTGAGGTTCAGGTCCGGTTGGGTGAATATATACTTGAGGCTCTTGTGGTCGGTGAAGACCTCACACCGATTCCCCACAAGGTAATGTCTCCATATCTTCAAGGCATGAACCATGGCTGCTAACTCCAGGTCATGGGTTGGGTAGTTCAGCTCATGCGGTCTCCGCTGTCGGGAGGCGTAGGATAGCACCTTCCCATCTTGCATCAAGACACATCCCAAACCTTGGCGAGAAGCATCGCAGAAGACGTGGAAGTCTTTCTAGATGTCTAGCAGGGTCAGGATTGAGGCTGACACGAGCTTCTTCTTGAGGGTTTGAAAGCTTTCTTCACAATCTGGGGTCCATTCAAACTTCACTTCTTTTTGTAGCAGTCTGGTCATAGGCTTGGCGATCTTCGAAAAATTCTCGATGAACCGGCGGTAGTATCCGGCCAATCCGAGAAAACTCCGGATCTCGGTCACGGTCGTGGGCTACAACCAGTTGGTTACCGCTTCCATGGTGGTCGGGTCCACTGCTATTCCTCCGGCAGATAAGACATGACCGAGGAACTTCACCTCAGACGACCAAAATTCGCACTTGCTGTATTTGGCGTACAATTGTTGTTCCCTTAGCTTTCTGAGGGTCAGACGGAGGTGAGTTTCGTGCTCTTCCTTGGTCTTGGAGTAAACGAGGATATCGTCGATGAATACCACGATGAACTTATCCAAGAACTCCATGAAAACATTGTTCATCATGTTCATGAAAAAGGCCGAGGCATTCGTGAGTCCGAATGACATCACTGTATACTCGTAGAGTCCATAGCGGGAGGTGAAGGCAGTCTTGGGTATGTCCTCTTCTCTAATCCCTCAACTGGTGATAACCTGACCTGAGGTCAATCTTGGAAAACACCGAGGATCCCTTCACTTGATCGAACAGGTCGTCGATCCGAGGCAATGGGTACTTGTTCTTGATGGTTACATCGTTCAAGGCTCTATAGTCCACGCACATCCCTTTGGTCTTGTCCTTCTTCATGGCAAAGATGACCGGTGCACCCCAGGGTAAGGTACTCGGTCGGATGTACCCTTTTTGCTCCAGGTCTTCGATGTTGCTCTTGACCTCGGCTAATTCATTGGTGGCCATCCGGTATGGGCGCTTGGAGATTAGAGTGGTCCCGGGGACAAGTTCGATTCTGAATTCGATGTCCCGCTTGGGAGGCATTCCTGGTAGGTCCTCAGGAAAGACGTCCATGAACTCCTTGACTATGGGCACCTCTTCAAGAGCTAGCGAATGGAGGGACGCTTCAAGTGGCTCGTGGCTGGTCATTTGAAAGGTGACGGCTTCGCCTTCAGGGTTGGTCACTATGACGGACTTGTTGGCATAGTCGATCACTCCCTTGTGCTTCATCAGCCAATCCATCCCTAGGATGAGGTCAAGTCTGATGCATTTTATGAGGACTGGCTCGGCCCGGAACAATATTCCTTGGATCTCTATCTTAACCTTAGGGATGTATAAGTTGGCTAAGGTTTTATTACCTAGAGTGGCAATAATCATGGGGACGGATAGAGGGAGCACGTCCAAGTTGTGGGTTTTCACAAAGTCTTCCGAGATGAAAGAGTGTGTTTCTCTAGAGTCAAATAAAATCATAGCTGGTACGGAATTTGCGGTAAATGTACCGAGCACGACTTCGGGAGCCTCCTGAGCTTCCTCCGCGCTGATGTGGTTGACGCGGGCACGAACCGCCTAGTTGGGTGCCGCGCCTTGGGGCTGCTTGGGGTGAGGACACTGGTGCAAATAGTGCCCTTCCTTCCGGTAGTTGAAGTAGACGACCGGCCTCCCTTGGCGATCCTTCAAGATTGGGGCCTTGGCGGCGGGCGGTGGCTGAGCGGACGGAGCTGGTGGAGCGGGGCGGGGATGCCCAGCGTTGGATCCACCGGCGGCATGAGGTGGCCGGTAGGCGGGCCGAGGATGGTAGGCGGGCGCTGGTGGTGGAGGAACGAAGTGGGGCCTCTGGGAATTCACCTATTGATGCACGAGGGGCAGGCTCCACATTTTGCAGACGGTCCAACTGAGCTTGTTGGTGCTGCATTTGAGTGAGGAGGGCGGTGATTAGCTGGTTCTGGTTCACCATCATTTCCGCCAAGGTGGTATGGTTGGCGGATGGCGACCCAGACTGTCGTGGGCCCGTTGCACCCCAGTTGGGTACAACACCCTCGGGCACGTCATGGCTTCCTCCTTCTCCGTTGTTGGAGCCGGTGTTCTGGTTGTCGGCCATCTTCTAAATATAAGGTGTTATAAGGTAAAAAGATGATGAAACAACATTTCAATCGAAAATAGCTCATAAGGCTCATGCATATATGTAAATCAAGTGGTATAAAGTGTTCATTACAACCAAGCTCTTATTTTACTCTACCTACAACACAAGTTGTTGCAGGTAGTACCACATACATAAAATTATTAGACAAACAACGATAAATATCGTCTACTCACCACCGTAGGCGGTCTCCGTGCTCTCGGAACGACGAGTACACGTCTCCCGAGGGACGGTGGGCTCGAGAAAATTCTCGATGATGGGGTCGGAGACGAGGCCAGGGCGTGGTGCTGGGGTGCTGGCGGTGGACGGTCCGGCAGTGGAGGGGTGTGGCGAGATCCTCTTGGGGCGAGGGGCGGTCTCACGGATGGGCTTCCTCTTCTTCGGGAGGAGGGGAACCATCTCCACGATGGCCTTCTGCAGCTGCATGATCTTGCGCTGCAGTTCACCGTTCTATTGGATCAAGTTCTTCGTCTCCTCACGAAGAAACTCAACCGCCTCATGGTGCTCATCGGCATCGAGCACTGCCTCAGTATGGAGGTCATCCATAGCCTGAAGAAGACGCGACTGCCGGGCCATGACCGGATCATGCACGGAATGAACTCTGAGGTAGATGCTACGGTAGGCGCCGGGAGTGCGCTTCGGCACAAGCCGGAAAGATGAGTTCTGAAGACGATCATCATAGATCATCATCAGCTCCATAAGGGCCTAGAGAGCGACGCGTTGGCACGCGACATCGAAAGTCGGGCCCCCAAGCACGGTGGTGTAGGGTGGAAGATGCTCTCCGGAGCCGTGGATGGTGAGGGAGACGTCGCAGGGCCCGGCGAACTCCTCTAGGTACACCCCCTGGAATTCGGGCTCGAAGAGGAACTCGAGGAAGGTGAGCATCATACGGAGCTCCCGGACGAAGCCCTCGTAGTGGCGGCAGTAGCTGTGGACTTGGTAGATAGGCATCTACAAAACAACAAGTTGAAGAAAAGTGAGGGGAGGAACAAAGTTTATAAAGTAGGTTTTCGAGAAATAATTTTCTGCGGCTATTGGCTAGGCGGGTCTGTTTGGCTTCCTACAGTCAAGTCGGCTCTGATACCATCTTGTGGCGCCCCGATTTATCGAAATCGGAACATTATTGAATTTCATAAGAAAAACAATAATACAAGAGGTTCAGCATGCGACAATCGTACATACGACAGTTTTCATGGTACTCAGACCATATTTATTACATCAGAGTTTAACAAAAACAATAATAAAAATTGAAATGCATGACGAACGCCTTCTTCCAGATCTTTTCACTTGACTGGGTCACTAATCCAGACCGTCTTCATAGTAGGCATCCTCTGAGGTGTTCAACGGGTATGAGTACAAAAAGTACTCAACAAGCCACCGCAAATGCAGGTAATAATGCAAGGTAATAACAAAGGAAGGATAATTGGCTAAAAGTGCGGAAAAGTACGTTTTCAGTTATTGCAGTTAATGTATTCAAGTTTTATCATACGGAAAGTAAACATGAGAAACAATAATATCATCTAACTCGAGGAGTACAGTTTTCCTCCTCACACAACAGTCCTTACATGTCAAACCATCATGCACATACATAGCATAAGTAATCTAACTGTGGGATGTCACACAACCCGCCCTTGACCGTGGGCTCGGCTTTTCGAAAAGATTTAAGACTCTGATCAGAGATGTACTACTGTACCCACAAGGCACGCACTCATCCCAAACACAAAGGTGTGACGAAATTACCCATACCACGGGAACTCGTGCCAAAACCTCAGCATGAAATGCTCCAAGCGATAACCACCCGCTCTAGGTTTCGCCGGCGCGCTGGGCCGCATCCCGGCTAACGTCGCACCCCCTTTTGCGCCACGTCGGTACAAGCCACCCGCAGGTGATGCTTGACCCATCTCCGAATGGTGGCCTCGGTTTGGAACACTCCATAACTTAGTTAGGACTTACCCATTAGACTTGTGGTTAGTACGGAGGTGTATTACAATGGATCCCTCAGACCGGTCCTTATAGTACCCCGGGTGCTACCGACCAATCCCTTGCTTGCACCCAGAACCCACCATGCATTCACTCACAACCACAACTCATCACCGACAGAATTTCAAGGATAAGAAGTAATGGGGATCATATAGTAGAACCATTTTGCTACAACTCATTTTTATCCTATAGCGATTGTGCCAATACATTGGACACTATCTAATAATACTAATCATATGGTGACAAGGAGGTTAGGCGAGATAGCATGGCTTGGGTTGCACATCAAGGTCAGGGGATCCTAAGTAAATATATTGTAAGGGTTTTCATTGGACTAATGCATGTATAGCCTATGTGTTTTAGTGATAGTTTAATAAAACATGGGTTCAATATGCTCAAAAGATTGGTTTGGTGACTTGCCTTGTTCAGCGAAAAGTGAGGGAGGGACTTCCGGGAAGTATTCTGATTCCTCGGCAGCGTCGTAGTCTTTCCAATATAAATAAAGTAAAATAAAATAAACACAACATTCAATTAAACAATATAAAACCACACATCAAGCACATAGGTTTAGATTGGTTTAATTAAAAGAAAATCAAGTTGTTAAGTCTCTGAAATTTATTTTATAAATAATTCAAAAGGAATTGTAATGAAATGTTGTACTTTGTAAAAAGGGGTTTTAAATGTGAGTAGTCTCATTTTAAGTCTTCTAATTAATTAAAATGAAAGGTTCATGGGAAATTTAGTGGTTTTCAGTATATGAACAGGAAGTAAATAAATATAAAATTCACTGAAATTTAATTAATTGAATTTGTATTTTACCCTAATGGCATTTGAACACTTTATTAAATAAACATGAAATGTCCAAAGTAAACATATCGTTTTTATTGCATTAACATGTAGAGGAAAATATTACAAATTTTCTGAAATTGGAATGGTAATTTATGAAGTTGAAATGCGCAAGATATGAATTTTTGAAGTTTAAAAGCATTTCTGGAATTTAAATTAAACTCAAAATAGCCTCGGGTCCACGGTGAGCCAGGCCCACGGTGAACCCACGTACTGTGCGCGTGCGCCGGATCGATCTGGACCATTGGATCCAGATCCAACGCGCGAGGGCGAGGCGGGGGAGTTAAAGTGACGTGGACTGCTGAGATTAAAACATCGAACCGATACGCATCGTGCGGCTCAGATCAAGTGCGGGTTTTAAATACTGATGGACGCACGAGATTAAAACGTACCCCTTCGCTACGATCTGATGAACCAGATTAAACCGAACGTGCGATATAATCTGAGTCGTCCGATAGCGATCGCACAGTCGGGATCAGATCCGACACGGCACGGGTACTCGACCCGTGCCGGTCATCTTCTCCGGCGACGGCGAGCGGGCCAGAGGCCAGGGCGAGCGACGGTGGTCGTACCTACGGCCTAAAACGGAAAGAGGACACTACGGGGATCACGAGGGTACCATCGGCGAGGCGAACGGTCGACGGAGCGTGGTCGGCGACGAGTGGAGGCGGCGAAGAGGTTCGGGTCCTAGTCGGCGATGGCGTTCCGGCGGGGTTCGTGGATGACGGAGCGGTAGCCGGGGTCGGTGAGGTCCTTGCGGTCACAGCGGTGCGGTCGGCGAGGACGGAGGGGGACTCCGGCAACGGCGACTGGTGGCTGGAGTGAAGGCGGCAGTGAGGTGTTTAAGTGAGCGTCATGGGCATTTGGTTTGGTTCTGGCGCAATTGCGAGCGAGGGGTGGATGCGGGGCACCAGGGGGGTTTAAATAGGGTCACCGGTGGGGGCAGAGGGGGCGTAATTGACGGTGGCCGTGAGTAAACGCGTTTCTAAACACCGGCGAGCTCGGTTGCAAGGGTTCAATGAACCTGGACGCGAATTGGTCGGAATTGAAGAGGGAGAAACGGTCGCCGGGGATCGGGTGAAGTAATGGCGGGCTCAATTCGGGGAGAGGGGGTCGGGGGCAGCGTATCCGAGGCGCGTTTTCATCGGCCGATGAGAGTGGGGGATTTGGGGGCGGAACTCACGGGGAAGACGGATCCGACAGGTGGGGGCCACATGCTAGTGGGAGCGAGCGAGTGAGTGTGGCGGCTGACGGGTGGGGTCCGGCTCGGGCGCGAGAGGGGGTCAGTTGGCGCCGACAGGTGGGGCCGGGGTGTCGTGCGCGCGCGAGAGGAGAGGGGCTCACTGACGGGTGGGGTCGGGCTGTCAGTCCGAGGCGGGCGAGGGTAACGGGATGGGCCGGCCGGGAGAGAGAGAAAGGGGGAAAGAGAGCCCGTTACTGTTCCAAAACCTTTTCTAAATAAAAATAATTGTATAAATTGGTTTAAAATATTTGGGGTACTTCCAAGGTTGATAAAAATTTGTAAAAATTCTCAAAAATATATCTTGGCCTTGGGAGCATATACAACATTTTCTAGTCCCTGATTTGGTCATTTCATCTAGGTTTTAGTTCAAAAAGGTGAAGGAGGGCATTAAAGGTATTTCCAAAATAATAAATTTCATGAAATTAGATTAAATAATATTTTTATTCCTTTGAAAATTTGGGGTGTTACAGTACTGGAGTGACTTCGTCCGGTGCAGAGTATAGGCGTGGTGAAGCCTGGTGCGACAAAGTCTGCTGCGGGGCATTCTGGCATGCGGGACTTGGTCAAACCGACAACTGCGTGATGAGTCTGGCACGGGTAGTCGAAGCAGGGGTCCCGCTGAAGGGTATTCTGGCAGCCTCCGAAACCAGCTTCCTGGCTCCAAAAACCTCCGGCGAAGGGGCTCTGAGCGTGAAAACCTACAACAGGACAGAGATCAAATGTCGATTCGGCCTGCAGACCGAATCTGCTAAGTGTTGCAGTAGAGGAACGAAGGTAGCAATCTGTTCGTAGATTAACAGATACTTCACAGGCGAAGTAATAAGGTGATAGCGATCTATTATGTAGATTAACAGGTACTTCACGAGCAAAGTAGCAAGGCTTACCACGGTTTCGACGTGGCCGACGGAGGGCTTTCAGGCAAACCCACGAAGGTTGTGCAGAAAAGTAAATAAAAGGTAAAGCTACGGTTCAAACTAGGGTTTGAAGTTGATTTGTATTGGCGGGTGTTGGGGGAAATTACTCCATTTCCAAGACTTAAAGATTAATACTTCAAAGGCTGAGAAGAGGTCCGAAGCTAGTGAGCAGTCGTTCGGAGGTAGAGGCGCCAAGCCGAAGGGTGCAGCGATGCGAAGCCCCAGTGAACCCTCCGAATGGAAGATAAAGGCCCCGAAGCCGAAGGACAAGATTGATGAGATGTTTGGCTTATCCATCTACCTTGTAGTGTTTTACCTGTTATAACCTTGTTCCTGGCACCGAATAGTTTCCACTATGTCGGTTGTAATCTAGGGGTAATTAGGTCTTTTCCTTATACATTTTTACCTATAAATACCCCCCTCTATACCCTGTAAAAGGGACCCGAGAACAAGTTATTCAATACACACGTTCGAACCACTCGAGCTATTATCCAACTCGGAGGTTCGAGGCAATCCTAAAGCACAAACTCTTTGTTTGTTCATTCTTGATCTCAGAGAACCTATTGGTGCAACTTTTGCGCCAACAGTTGGCGCCATCCATGGGGATCCAAGTTCTAGAAGCTTGTTCTCTGCTGCTGACTGCACTTCGAAGACCACTTACGGAGGGAGCGTCGGAGTCTCAGGATTCCGCGCACCCTTCAGTTAAGGGCTTCTTAGTGCAGCCCGAAGGCATTCATTCGACTTCCCGAGTCGTTCGAAGTCCTCCGTCTCCAAGACCTCTTCGTGGCTAGCTATGCCTCCGAAGCGGAGTCAAACTTTGGGTCCTCTTCGAAGGTCTCCTCGAACCGCAGGAGCCGGACCCTCAACTACTCCGGCAATTCCCTCCGAAGCCGCTGGGCGTCGAGTACCCAGGGGTCCTCGAGCTCCTCCTACAGTGCTCCGGACTGATTACGTTAGCTCCCGAGACCCGGAGGTGCCCTCCAACGAAGATGAAGACCTTCCGGGAACCGAGGCTACTCAACTAGCAAGGCTTCAGGAGGAAGTAGCCAGGTGGAGGCAAGAGGCCACCGATCGCCTCCGCACTCAAGCCTCCACCGAAACTCCAGAAGGGCCTCAAGACGGTGGTGCTCGCAATCTCCCAGAAGCTACCCAAGTCCCAGAGGAGGCTGAGAATGCATTTTTCGATGATGAGTCTCCGTTGCATTCGGACTTGCAAAGAGTGCCTTTCGACCCCCGATTCAAGGCCTCGAAGATGCACAAGTACTCCGGGGGGTCGGACCCCAGAGAGTTCGCCCGCTCATATGCCCTGGCAATAGAAGCGAGCGGAGGGGTGCGAAGCACTATGACAAAATGCTTCCCCCTCACTCTCGAAGGCGTGGTGCTCCGTTGGTTCTGGTCCCTAAGGCCAGGATCGATCAGCTCCTAGGAGCAGCTAAAGAATAAATTTGTGAGCAACTTCCAAGGCACCTTCGTGGCCCCGATGTCCACAGGAAGTTTGTTCCAGATGAAGCAGCGGGTGGGAGAAACACTCCGGGAGTACTTCACGCGCTTCGCCCACACCAAATCGTAGATTAAGGGCCTGTCTACCTCTTCGGTAGTCGACGCCGCCCGCGAAGGGGTGCTAAACCCCGACCTCCTCAGCAAACTCCATCGGAAGCCGGTGACGTCTGTGGCGCAGCTGATGGCATACTTCGAACAGTATGCCAAGGCAGAGGAAGGTTGTCTTCGGCGAGCTGAAGCACCATCGCCCACCCTCCGAGAAGTCAAAAGGGAGCCCGAAGCCTCTGCTCCCCTACAACCTCCTCAAGACAACCACTTCAACGAGTACAAGCGGGGGAAGAAGCATTTCCGTTCGGAGGTGCTAAGCATTGCACCTTCCGTTCCGAAGGCACCTGCCAATTTCCAGCAGGCGCGGAACTTCAAGGCTAGAGCACTGAAGCCTCAAGAGAGAGCACCTGGCAGGCGCCAGAGTTTTTTCTGCTGCGTGCATGGCGATAATAGGAGCCATGACATGAAGGACTGCAAGTCGGTGTTAACCCTTCGGGGTGAATACCTAGGACGAAGTATGGGGCGGGGTGCTTCGGATCGAGCCCCACCATCGGCACGGTCGGAGCCTGTGCAAACTGTGGCCCGAGCCGGTGCCCTTGAAGCCCCCATGCGGCTACCGGTGGCCAACATTATGCCACCACCAAAGTAGGAAGACCCGCAAGACCGCGGCAAGCGAGTGGTCCTGCCCATCTCCGGAGGGGGGAGCCTTGGAAGCATGTCCAAGAGGCAGCGGCGCGAGTACGTCCGCGAAGTCGAGCACATTAGGACCTCGAGTTCCGCCGAAGGGATGCCAGAGTGGTCCCACGTGCCCATCTCGTTTACTGCCAGCGATGCTGCGGGGGTGAAGTTCCCCCATGCTAACCCCCTGGTCATTTCTGCTGATATAGCAGGAGTGGAGGTCCGAAGGATCCTAGTAGATGGTGGGAGCTCCGCAGACATACTCTTCGTCCAGGCCTTCGATCAGATGTGCATACCCCGGAAGCATCTACTTCCAGCAGCTCGACCACTTCAAGGGTTCTCAGGACCGCCTCTCGACGCCCTCGGCCAGATAGGCCTCGAGGTTGCCTTCGGAGAGGGGCCTCTGGCCAGGGTAGAAGAGGTGATCTTCGACGTGGTCGACGCCCCATATGCTTACAATGCAATCTTCGGTCGAGGGATGCTGAACCAGTTCGGGGCTATAGCGCACAATAATTACATTTGTCTCAAAATGCCCACACAAGGTGGAGTGCTTACTATTTCAGGAGACTAAGCTGTAGCCCGGAGGACGGAGTATGGCCATGGGCAGCCGTTGGACCCCCGGCAAGTGCACAATGTGGCGAAAAGCATCGAAGAAGTGCTGGAGGCCTCGAACCCTTCGAAGGGGCCCTCGCTCAAGCCAAGCCCGGAAGGTGAGGTCGAAACAAGAATAATTTCAAAAGATGGCAAAGAGTATCCAGTGCAGTTCGGCAGAGGGCTATCCCCGGAGATAGCTGCCTCGTTAGAAGAAGTCGTCAGGCAAAATCTGGACGTCTTTGCTTGGACCGACGAAGACATCACCGGGGTCGATCGAAGCATCATCGAGCATAGTCTGCTCGTCAACCCGAAGGCTAGGCCAGTACGCCAGGGGCTCCGCAAGCTGTCAGCAGAAAGAGCAAGCCTCGCTAAAGCCGAAGTAGAAAAATTATTAAGAGCTGGCATAATCAGGGAAGTAGCCCATACCGAGTGGTTGGCTAACCCTGTTTTTGTAAGGAAGAAGGACTCGAACAAATGGCGCATGTGTATTGACTTTACTTCATTAAATAAATCATGCCCGCGAGACCCCTACCCGATGCCCCGAATAGATCAGTTGGTGGATTCCACAGCCGGCTCCGAATTGCTAAGTTTCCTCGATGCTTATTCCGGGTATCATCAAGTATGGCTGAAACGCGAAGACAAAGCCAAGACAAGCTTTATAACTCCTTCCAGAGTATTTTGTTATGTAAGAATGCCTTTTGGTTTGCGGAATGCCGGAGCCACCTTTTCACGTTTAATAGTTAAGGCTCTAGGTCATCAGATAGGCCGGAATGTTGAGGCCTATATGGATGATATTGTAATAAAAAGTGCTCAAAAGCACCAGCATAGCCTAGATCTAGCTGAAACATTTGAGAGCCTCCGAGCATGTGGAGTACGCCTCAACCCGGAAAAATGTATATTCGGGGCACAAGCAGGAAAGCTGCTAGGGTACTTAGTTTCGAGCAGGGGAATCGAAGCTAGCCCAACACAGATAAGTGCACTGCAAAGGATGGCTCCACCAGAGAATTTGAAGCAAGTGCAGAAGCTAGCAGGAAGGCTCGCAGCACTTAGCAGGTTCCTGGCCAGGTCAGCAGAGCGGAGCCTCACAATTTTCAAAGCACTAAAGGGGTCCGAAAGCTTTAAGTAGACACCGGAGTGTCAGAAGAGCTTCGATGATATAAAATCATACCTCGGAAGATTATCAACTTTGACCGTTCCCCTTCCAAAAGAAACACTGCTCCTATATCTTGCAGCAACAGGTTCAGTAGTAAGTGCAGTATTGGTCCGGGAAGTTGAGCTTAAAGGAAAGCTGGTGCAGAACCCAGTTTATTTTGTGTCGGAGGCATTGTCCGGAGCTAAAGTCAGATACTCCGAGCTCGAGAAGTTTGCTTATGCCCTAGTAATGGCCTCGCGAAAGCTAAGGCATTATTTCTTGGCGCATAACCTGATCGTCCCTACATCGTATCCTCTTGGAGATATGCTCCGAAACAAAGATTCTACGGGCAGAATTGGAAAATGGGCGGTCGAGCTAGCACCCTTCGGAATCTCCTTCACGGCAAGAACAACTATTAAATCCCAAATCATAGCTAATTTCGTAGCAGAATGGACTCCATCTGCTATTTGGGCCCCGGAAGAACCCTCCGAAGGTTTATGGACAATATTTTCTGACGGAGCTTATCAAGCATCCGGCGCCGGAGCAGGGGCCGTCATCATATCACCATCAGGGCAGAAGGCCATGTATTCTGCGAGGCTCAACTTCAGAACCACTAATAACATCATCGGGTACGAAGGAATCCTGCTAGGCCTCCGAAAGGCTAAAGCGCTCGGAGCCACAAGGATAGTGATTAAGACAGATTCCCAAGTCGTCGCAGGGCATGTTGATAAAAGCTTTCAAGCAAAGAATCCACATCTAGCGCAATACCTTGAAGAAATCCGCAAGGCCGAAGCATCATTCAGAGGATTTACAGTTCGGAGTATCCCTCGTGCAGAGAATCAACTCGCAGATATTCTTGCAAAGGCTGCAGCAGGGGCGGTGGACCTTCCGGAGGGTGCTTTCTACGAAGAACTAGCGCAGCCAGCAGCTGTTCAGTTACCCTCTTTGGAGGTACTTTGCATTCCGATTACAGATTGGCGGGCTCCGATTATGAACATGTTGCAAAGTAGCATGGACCCTCTCGAAGGTCCAGAAGCCCGAAGGTTGCAAGCAAGAGCTCGAAATTACAAGCTTATCAGCGGAGTATTATACAAAGCTGGAGTGTGTTCACCTCTACTTCGATGCATCTCCCAGCCCGAAGGTCAAGACATACTTCGAGACATCCACGAAGGCTTGTGCAGAGGTCATTTAGCCCCTCGTGCGCTAGCTGGCAAGACGCTTCGGCAAGGGTTTTATTGGCCAACTATAGTAAGAGATGCGGAGGAACTGGTTCGAGCATGCCAAGGCTGCCAATGGATGGGCAGACGAAGCCAACGCCCGCCAGCCTAGCTTCAAGTTATTGCCCAGTATGGCCAATGGCTAGATGGGGAATGGACCTCATAGGCCCTTTCCCAATGGCAAAAGGCGGCTTGAAGTTTGCAGTATTAGCAATCGAATATTTCTCAAAGTGGGTTGAAGCAGAGCCATTGACAGCTATCACCTCAAGGAATGTGCAAAAATTTTTCTGGCAGAACATTATATGCAGGTTCGGAGTGCCAAGGGAGTTGACGGTGGATAATGGAACCCAGTTCGAAGCTGACACCTTCCAAGCATTTTGTGAAGATCTGGGCATTAAGTTGTGCTTCGCTGCGGTGCGCCATCCATAGTCCAACGGAGCCGTTGAGCGAGCCAACGGAAACATCCTCTCCAGGCTGAATCGCCGAATCGTTGGCTTGGCCAAGGGGTTGTGGGTCGAAGAGCTCCCTAAAATCTTGTGGTCCATTCGAACCACTCAAACCAGGTCCACAGGTTTCACCCCATTTAGGTTACTATTAGGGGATGAGGCCATGACTCCTACGAAGCTCAGAGGTGGATCCCTTCGCGTAGTTCAACCTGGAGACGAAGATGACAGGAGCACTTCGCTGGATTTGTCAGAAGAAACAAGGCTTCGAGCTGTCGCCAATCTGACTAAGTACCAGGACCACACAAAGACATGGTATGACTCGAAGATAAAGTTAAAGGAGCTAAAACCTAGTCATCTAGTGTTGCGAAGTGTAATAGCTCCGGGGAAGTTAGGAAACAAATGGGAAGGACCATATGTTATCTTACGCTCAGGGCGCCCCGGATCGTTTAAATTAGCTAATTTAGAAGGGGAAGAGTTGAAGCATGCATGGCATGCGGAGCACCTTAAGCGTTATTACGCTTAGGGGCTCCTTGTAATCGCTTGTAAAATTTTCCTTTCTATGAATAAAGATAAGGGTCAAAATTTGTTTGCTCTTCGAATATCCCTTACTCCTGATGGACGCATCGGGAGGATGGAGATGCTTGCAGAGTCAAGCATTTTTCCCAAAACCCAGGCGGTTGCCTGCGAACCATCGGTTCAGAGGCTCCACCGCCACCCTACGGATTCCAGGCTCTGGCTTGTTAGGATCCGTAGAAGAGTCTAAGGACTTTAAAAAGAAACAGACTTTCGGCCTTAGGGTACGAAGTATCTGTAAAAGAGCCGAAGGTACCACCCTACGGATTCCAGGCTCCGGCTTGTTAGGATCCGTAGAAGAGTCTAAGGACTTTAAAAAGAAACAGACTTTCGGCCTCCGGGTACGAAGTATCTGTAAAAGAGCCGAAGGTGGCCACCCTAAGGATTCCAGGCTCCGGCTTGTTAGGATCCGTAGAAGAGTCTAAGGACTTTAAAAAGAAATAGACTTTCGGCCTCAGGGTACAAAGTATCTGCAAAAGAGCCGAAGGTGGCCACCCTATGGATTCCAGGCTCCGGCTTGTTAGGATCCGTAGAAGAGTCTAAGAACTTTAAAAAGCAAACAGATTTTTGGCCTTCGGGCGCGAACTATCTGTACAAGAGCCGAAGGTGGCCAAACTGTGGATTTCATGCTCCGGCTTTGTCAAGATCCGTGCAAAAAAAAGAGATAAAAAAAGGAGCCGCGAAGTAGTGGTACCAAAGTACAAATGATAAGTGTAATTCGAAGCGTTCGGTTGTTCGGAGCATCATTGTGCATGGCGAACCCTTTTCTATAGTAAGGGATCCACCACCCACAAGGGGGGGGGTCAGAGGATAGGAACCACACAACGTACTTTCGAAGCATTTCACATTAAATCATTATACTTTTACATCAAGAAAAGTTTTGGTCCAAGCCTAGAAAAAACGAAGACCCTGTCGGCGTCTAGAGCTACCCCTCCGGCTACTCTGCTCTTCGGAGCTCGAGGCTGTCGGCTTGGCCCTCTTCGTTCGAGTGCTTCTCTTTTTCTTGGAGGCTCGTAGTTTCGTTTGCTCTTCTTGAAGCTCCGCCCACGTCAAGAGCCTTTCGGAGTCATCCTCCGCAGGATCTTCGGCCTGGTACTCTGAGTCGGACCAGTCCATAGGTTCGGAAGACGAGGATACCTCCGCCTTCTCCTCCTCTTTAATATAAGCTAAGACGTCTTGGCAAACTTCAAGGGTTATCTCCCCTCCATCTCCGCGAGGAACAGAGAAGCGAGAGCGGCGGTAAGGCCTTAAGCCCTCAAGGTTTGCCCACTCCTTTTGGAGCTCGTCAGTAATTTCCAATAGTTCGAGGTCGGGGCTCGAAGGGCATGACAAAACCTAAAAAAGAACGGAACACCCAGGACAAGTTTCTTGTTTATAGCTTTTCCATTAATAAAAAGGGCTTTACAAGACTTCGTATACATAATAACCCTAAAAAGCTAGACCTGCGGGTCGGTTGGCGGAGCAGAAACAACAGGGGCTGGCAAGGCAGGAAGCGGTGGCCTTGTTTGCGCCTGCTTCTGCCGGCGGGCTTCGTCGATCCAAGCTTTAGCTGCGACCTTGTGGTCCGTCTTCCAGGTTGACCGGAAGGCTTCCCAGGCCAAGGCTACATCCGAAGATGGCCGCAGCAAGTTGTCGGACGCAAAGCTCCCAGGGGTCGAACCCCCGACTGAGCCGAGGGGGACCTGAAGAGACTCGAGGTGACGAAGAACCCCGATGCCGACGCACTGCCCGGATATTTCTCCGTACCGAATGCCGGAGTTCATCATCAGCGACGAAGCCACCTGAATCCTCTTCAGCTTCCGGTCGAGGGGCTCGAGGGTCGCAGCAGAAGACGAAGGGCACATAGTGCCGAAGTACTCCAAGGTACCCTGAAGGGCCTCCAAGGTACGTTCCGCCAGGCTGGAGTTCTTCTTCTCCGCTGCTTCCAGCCCTGCAACAGCCGCAGATACCTCGGCCACCTGGAGCATTAAAGAGCTCTTCTAGGCCATTGCCTGGTTGAGAGCCCCCTGGAACTCCACCAACTGTGCACTCGAAGCAGCAGTTGCTTAGCAGAGCCTTTCAACTTCCGCTCGAAGGACGACGCGCTCAGCCTCGACCTCTTGAGCAGAGGAGCGAAGCACATTGCTGTCTTGTTGCGCTATTCGGAGGGCTTCGTTGGACGCTGCCCTAGCCCTCCGTTCCTCTAGGTTTTCTTCCTCCAGCCTGAGGGATCTCTCGTTGGAGTCGTCAAGGGCCGTCTGGAGGGTGGTAACCTTCCTTTTGAGTCGATTAACCTCGACCTCATTGGAAGTTGCTGCCGCTCTAGCAAGGACAAATTGCTGCAAAAATAACAAGTAAGTACCAAAGTGTTTATGATCACTAATGCGGAGGAGCTATGATGTTCTTTCATACCTGAAGGGCAGCCCTTTCGAGGGCTGAGTTGAGGGTTGGAGCCCTAGCCTCGCTCAAGACGGAGACCAAGTCCGAATTGGCGATATCCTAGCTTTTCTCTGCCAGGGGCTCCATGAGTTTTCAGAGGCCCTCCCGGTGCTCTAAGAACGGAGCCAGCAGAGGAAGCCAAGATAAAGCTTGAAGGTCATCTGCTGCGCCCTCATCCTCCGAATTGCCGACGGAGGTTGCTGCATGGTCGGGAAGAAGGCCGAGGCTAGATATGCTCTTGCCTCTCCTCGGCACGAAAGAAGGCAAGGAGGGCGAAGCAGGAATCCCCCGATCGTCGGCAGCTACCCCTTCGACCAGAGCCGTGGCAGCAGGGGCAACCTCGACGGTCGGAGCCGCCACTGCAGGGGCGACCTCCGTCGCCAAGTCCGTCCTGACAAGCGCATCCTCCATCCTGACGAGCGCATCCTCCGCTCCGTCAGGCGCATCCTCCACTCCGACGGGCGCGTTCTCCGCCATCAAGCTCGGAGCATCCGAAGGCACAGGGGGGTCCACTCGAGCAGCGGCCTCCGAAGATGCAGGAGCCTTGGGCGCCGCCGGAGCATCGATACCCTTAGAGGTACCTATTTTGTTAACAAAGTTAATAAGCATGCTTCCAGAAACAGTTCGCAGGTATTGGTCAAAAAAGGGAGCTTCGGGGAGTACCTTCGGGAGCCTCGTGGGGTAGGATCGCTGGATCCTCTAGGACCTCGTACATCTAAAGGATGTCAGCGAAGTCATCTCCCGAGGCCCTTTCCTCCGCATTTCCTGCCGGAGCCACGATCTCCGCCGTAACCGCCTCGGGTGTGGGCGAGTTGGGAGCGTCGGAGCCCGACTCCACATGTACGACGACGGGCGCAGGGGGAACCTCCCCTAGGTCTTCGTCGTCATCCAGGAGGTAGGTTTCGAAGGCCGACGCTATATGAGCATCGGAGTCCTCCATCTCCTCGGAGGCCGAGCTCCGAGCGCCCAACGATGAAGCTGACGAGGCAGGCGTCAACCGCGAAGGGGGCTTCACTACCTTCTTCTTCTTGGACGGCTGCTTGCTGGCTTTCTTGGATGGTTTAGCAGTGACCTTCCTTTTGCGAGCAGCCGCTCCAGTTGAGGCGAAGTCGGGAAGAGGAGGGGGCTCCATCCCGAGAGCTCCCCACACTCGGTTGGAACGCTCCCAGCGTCCCACCAACTCTAGTCTCTTTTGCCTTTCGGCCACCGAAGGAGCTCCGAGAACTCGTTCGGTGGCTCGGACTATGTCCTCCAGAGCCAACGCCAGAGGAGCCGTTGAAAGAGAAGGGTATGATATTGTAAATATAATTGTTTCCTTCATCTAATATAATGCTGCAGGAAATGAAGTCTTACCTAGGTTTCGGAGATCACCCTCCGAGGCCTGTTGAAACACGATCGGCCAGTTAGCTCCGAGGGGAGGGATCCGAAGGGCGATAAACTCTTCGGCCAGATCGCACATACTCATGCGGCGAGCCACCGAAGTGAGTAGCCCTAGCCTCGTCGAGAGCAGGCTAGGGTTCGGGGAGATCTCCGCCTCCTTCCGGAACCAAATCTCCTGGAGAGGACCTGCGAGGGGGGAGTCCTCTCCGACTTCGGCGTAAAACCACCGAAGTATCCAATTGGTGTACCATCTGTCATTGATGGCCTTTGCAGGGAAATGAAGGGCATGCTCCCTCCGCGGTTGGAAATTGACGCTGCTGAAAGCTATGGTCACCTTAGAATCCCCAGGCCCGTCCTGTGGCTTCGGCTGGCATATGGCCTCGTTGGTCGCGGCGAAGATTTCGGAGCGCCCCTCGCATCCTTCCGCTCGGAGCGCCCATTCGAAGATGGCTAGGCATGCGATGGCGTTGGGAGACAGTTGAGGTAAGGTTATGTGGAACAGGTCTAGTACCTCCGCCAAGAAGTCCACGGCCGGAAGCCCCAAGCCTGCTTCGAAGAACGCTTCGAAGACCACTACCTCCCCGCTTCGCGGCCTTAGAGTTGATTCTGGCCCAGGGACCCGAGTCCTCAATCCAGCACCCAGCTTCCCATCCACGGCCTCTTCAATGGACTCGGCGGTGCTCACGGATTGACCGATGAGGAAGCTTTGGGCGATCTTCTTTTTGGAAGGCGGACGGAGCTCCCGAGGATTCTTGGGCCAAGCGCCGCCCGAAGTCCCCGCCATTGCCGCAGCTGCCGAGGCAGCCCACGCTTGCCTCTGCGCTAGAGTGCTGGCTGCTGCTGGAGCGGTGTGGCTAGTTCTCGCCATTTCGCTCGGATGCTCAAGAGGTTGAAGGATTGGGGAAAGTGAATCGCGAGTACTAGAAGCGGTAAAAAGTCTCGGTTAATCCTTGTTTTTCCCTTTTATAAACCGCTCGTCTAGTGCTACTCTTCGATTGCTTTCACACTGCAGGTTCGGCTTCTATTGCTGACAAGTGGGTCCAGTAACTGGAACGACGAGCAACCGCCATAAAAATCGACCGTTACCTTTTACAGAGTGTAAGGGTTACTTGTGCCGTAACGGCTATAATCAAACGGCTCTTCACGACGTTTGCGCTCCGGAACCGTTCTCTTCCCAGCGCGTGTTCCTATTGCATAAGGAGCCCGAAGGGGGAGGTTCGAACGCTTTGGGATCGAAGTCCTCTACTAAGTTGTAACATGTCTGAATCCCCTTTAAGTCTCAAAAAATAGAAATGTTCCTTTCGTATACTGCCTTCTTTCTAAACAGGTTAAATACAGAGAGGCGTATTCGAGGGGCTACTATTGGGGGAAATTACTCCATTTCCAGGACTTAAAAGATTAATACTTCAAAGGCTGAAAAGAGCTCCGAAGCTAGTGAGCAGTCGTTCGGAGGTAGAGGCGCCAAGTTGAAGGGTGCAGCGATGCGAAGCCCCGGTGAACCCTCCGAATGGAAGATAAAGGCCTCGAAGCCGAAGGACAAGATTGATGAGATGTTTGGCTTATCCATCTACCTTGTAGTGTTTTACCTTTTATAACCTTGTTCCTGGCACCGAATAGTTTCCACTATGTCGGTTGTAATCTAGGGGTAATTAGGTCTTTTCCTTATACATTTTTACCTATAAATACCCCCCTCTATATCCTATAAAAGGGACCCGAGAACAAGTTATTCAATACACACGTTCGGACCACTCGAGCTATTATCCAACTCGGAGGTTCGAGGAAGTCCTAAAGCACAAACTCTTTGTTTGTTCGTTCTTGATCTCAGAGAACCTATTGGTGCAACTTTTGCGCCAACAGCGGGGTCTTAATGAACCGGCCTAACCCCTATATTTATAGGGGCTAGTCTTCTTATCTCTAAGATTAATCTAGTAGGATTCGGCCTAATAAAACTTAGGGATAAAATTAGCCAGAATCAGACTCAAACTCTATCTCTAAATATCAGCCCGAAGTGGGCCTTCGGTAGGGCCTGCCGAAGCGTCCTCCTCGGGCCGAATTTTCGACGATGTAGGCCTCCGAAAGTCTTTGGGCCGAAGGTAGCAGGCCGCCATAAGGCTTATGAAGCCCAAGGTTCGATGGGCCTTCGGCCCTGTAGGGCTTCAGCCTGATCTAGGGTTTGTGTATTTTTCGCCCAAATTACCAAAATTGATATTTTGACAATCTTGACCATTAATGCCATTTTTTGCTATCAATAGGTGGGCGTCATGATGTTGCGGTTGTCGATCTCTGCGCCCCACAAGGTATCCATCGACGTTGTAGACGTAGTAGTCATTGTAGATGTACTTGCAACCGATGTAGATGTACTTGTCATGTTGGCGTTTTTCCCCAGCGGAGTCACCAAAAAGTGTGTTGACACGAAAACATGCCCTCGCACTTGGGCCGGTTCGATGATCCAAAAACATGCGGATACTTAGGGACAAGCCTAAGTGTAACACAACGTTAACATCGTGTTCCGACTACCCTTAATAGTGGCAAGTGGGTGGAGTCGCCAGGTAATCAGATTGCAAATAAATAATCCAATTAGCCGAAATATATAGATAAAATCACCCAATCGGCCGAACGGAGCCTGATTGGCTCGGAGTGTACTGTGCGAAGGGTCACCGAAGGGGGTTTTCAGCGTCTGGTGAGAAGCATGCGCCAAGGGTAACCTTGGCGTTCAAATCGATCTGACCGGAGACAGGCTCCGAACAGATCGCGGCGTGAAATCTTCTCCAAACGATAGGGTTCGGTGCGAAGCCTCTAGCGTGACGAAGTCCGATGCGGAGCATACTAGTGCGGCCCCAGTGCGAAGAAACCCCGATGCGAAGTGGCTCCGGTGTGTGGGACTTGACCAGACTGACAACAGTGTGACGAATCCAGCACGGATGGACGGAGCGAGGGCCTACCGAAGGGTACTCCAGCAACCTCCGAAACCAGCTTCCTGGCTCTGGAAATCCTTGGTGAAGGGGGCTCCGAATGTGAATCCTGCAGCAAAACAAAGATCAAGTGCCAATTCGGCCCGAAGATCGAATTACCAAGTGTAGCAGTAGACAAAACAAAGGGTAACAATCTATTACGTAGATTAATAGATGGTTCACAAGCAAGCCAACAAGGTGATAGCAATCTGTTACGTAAATTAACGGATGATTCACAAGCGAACCAACAAGGCTTACCACAATTACAGCGTAGCCGACGGTGGGCTTCTAGCGCAAAACCATGAAGGTGTACTGAACTAATGCGGAAAGTAGATGAAAGTAAAGGTATGATTCAAATTAGGGTTTGAAGTGTTGATCTGTGTTGGAGACTTTTTAATCGGCTTCACCCCTATATTTATAGGGGCTAGACTTGACGTACCTAGCCACAACTCTACTCAAACCTGATTAAGATTTGGCCTAATCAAGATAAGATTTCATTAGAGATAAAAATAACTCGAATCCTTATCAGATTCACACCCGAAGACTACCTGAAGTGGGCCTTCGACATGCCTGCCGAAGTAGGCCCTTCGGGCTGAAGCTTCGGCGAAGCAGGCCACCGAAGGGGCCCTTCGGGCCGAAGCTAGCCTACGAAGCAGGCCGCTGAAAGGAAACCGATGCCCCATGCGGATGGGCCTTCGGCACTTCAGGGCTTTGGCCTGTGCTAGGAATTACATATTTTCGGCCCAAAATTACAATTTAGACTATTAATGCCATTTTTTGCTATCAACAGTAATGTTCGTTCTAGATCGCTCATGTATGGAGATACATGATGGAAAAACATATTAGATCTATTTCTATCCGTGGTAGATCGAAAGTTCCGATAATGATCAGAAGTTCCGATGGTGGATCGGAAGTTCCGATATCGAATAATATTTCGATACAGAAAGAAATTGTTGCGATGCGGGATTCCAATATTGATCGGAAGTTCCAACCCAACCAAATTTGAAATTCCAAGACTATTGAGACGGGTTTTTTAGATCTAGAATCTAGTCACTTGTAGATTACTCGCCTAACTTTGTTTTGCAGAGAATGATATGACTGGCATGACCTTGGATAAATGTGATGTATGAGATGTATGCAATTAATATAAATTAAATATGGCATGCGTGTCATGGTTATTTACAGCCCAAGGCTGATGTAAAATTTATTACGGCTTGAATGTCATTTCCACAGTGCTTCGGCCCATGCAATTAGTATAGACTATGCGAGATGGACTCGTACTCTTCATGGAATCGTGCACCATTGGTTTTTCCTTGACCAACTGTAGAGTTTGGCTTCCTCGGGAACGTCGTTGCCCTTGTATTTCTTGAAACAACTATATTTCTTTTGCATGCATGAAGAAGCTTCGTCCATCGCCACTGTACCTACTTGGATTCCTATTCTTTAGCGATCAACGCACAATTCCCTAGACAGGTAGGTACATGTATCTTCTAAACTTTTCTTTTCTGAATTTATTTTAGTGATTCTTCGTTGATTATCTAGTGTTTGTGAAAATGCTTAGTTAACTTGACATATTTCAAGCATGTCTTGTACTTGATTAAATGCCCATGAACTATGGATTTTTGCCATGTGCTTGAGGAAATATTTATGAACTGTTGATATGTCAGTCTGATTTAGTAGTAGTCTGAATCTGCCTTATAACACTTTGTTAGTATCTTTTCTTTTTAAGACCCTAGTTGCTTTTCAATGCTAAATTTATTTTTAGTGCTTGTGATCGCTCATACTGTCATATCATATCATATTAGACAAGAGGGTGATAACACTTGTTTTCATTTGTGTTTTACGAATCAGTCTGCTTTTGCTTGGTTTTTTTAGAGGAGCGTTGGATGTTTAGAAAATGCCATCAATTCGAAAGAATTTGTTGAGGCGCTTATTCACTCCCCTCTAGTCGCTTGTTTTAGTCCTACATATTATTAGCTGTATTGATTGGACAATTATTTGCCACAAAAATGCTGGTCATTAATAGGGTGGCCTGATGCTTGATTACAATTATCTAAGTACTGGCAATCAGGTGAGCCTCCTGAGTGCTAGACTCGAGGAGTCTTCAGTCCTTCGACTGATACGTGGTTGTTGAAGAATCCAACCATTGGCTGGTCGTATTTAATGCTGTCTATCCTCCTCTGACCGATCGACTGTCATAAAAGCACTCAGAGAGTACCTCGGGGTTATATCCCCGACAATACCCCTAAATTATTGCTAAGTTATCTCTAAAGTACCCCTAAATTATCGCTAAAGTATGTTTAAATTACCTCTAAAATACAACTAAATTATCGCTAAATTGTGTTTAAAGTACTCCTAAATTATTTCTAAAGTACCACTAAATTATCGCTAAAGTATGTTTAAATTATCTCTAAAGTACCACTAAATTATCGCTAAAGTATATTTAAAATGTTCTTAAATTATCATTAAAGTATGTTTAAATTATTTCTAAATTATTTTAAACTATACATAATCAATCCTATTCTACTCGTAAATTATCCTAATCTACTCTAATCTACCTACCCTACTATACCTACAACTAGCAAAAAAAAAAGAGAGGAGACGAGAAGGCATAAAGAGAACCAATAGTTTGTGGGTGCGGAGGGGGCTTCAACCTCCCTTTATAGATGGACTAGATGTATTTTTTTTAAAATAATATATACAGATTTAAAAAATTGAAAAACTAGTCTCTTGTCGACGTATCAAGAGACAGACGATGGTCTATTATGGTTCAGATCATTTCTCAATACTAGTCATAGGCCTGTGCTTTGCAACAAAATCTTATTTTATAATAGTTTTTTATTTCCGCGCAAAATACATAAATTAAAAGACTGAAATATAAATACAATTTTCTTTTTCTAGTTTTTTATTTTCTTTTTTATTCTTATTCTTTTTTTCTTTTCCTCTTTTCTTCTCACGCAATGAAACCTGCGCATGCATGCACAGGGGGCGGGGCACCTTGAGCGCACCTGCGGTTTGACCGGGCGGTTGCACCGGTTTTTTTGGGTGGTTGCACCGGTTTTTTTTGGGTATAAGTTTTGATTGGTTTTTTATGGGAAGTGAGAGCGCTGCGGGAAGGGAGCCAGCGGACGGACGAGTAAGTCCCCGCTTTAATATAGTTAAGATATCAACAATATATATTATTTAGAAAAATTCCATTGGATGGGCCGCAGGAATATGAGACTTCTGAATTTCGAGAAAATGACGAAATCCACCCCTTCCCCTCGTCCGCAGCCTCCCCCCGAGCCGGAAGTCATGCCGCAACTGCCTTCCCCATCTCTCCGCCACCTCCTCCCGCTCTCCCAAACCCTAGTCTCCCCCGGGCCGCTCCTCCACCTCTCGCGCCCCGTCTTCTACTCCACCTCCATCTCCGTCGACCGGGCTCCCCACGGCTGTCTCTTCCTTCGCACCGCCGAGGCCGGCCTCCGCGCCCTCGCCTACCGTTGCCAGGCCAGTGGCCGCCGCGGCAACCCCTATCACCTCCTCCGCCGCGGGAACAGCACACTGGGGAAGAAGAGCACGGATATGGGAGTAGGAGGAGGCGGAGGCGCGGGGGACGTGGAGGTGGTGTTCAACAAGACGCGGGCGGAGGGAAAGGACGACAGGAAGGGGAGGAGCATGGAGCTCAAGAGCCGCAAGCTCAACCCCATCAACACCATCTGCTATGTGCAGGTTAGGGATTATGAGTGCTCACGCTATCGTTAAGCGCACTGGTTTTTGCCTAGCTTCAGTTCAGATCGATGAGGCAGGGATTGTCTGCGTATTATGCTCTCCTTCCTCTTTAGGATGTGGAGATGTCGAACAATGCGAATCAAGGAAGTTGTATTTCTTAGGAAGCAGTAGGTTGGTTACAAAATTTTCTCCTGTAAATTCCTAAGAATGTGCATATTCTACCTTTTCTGCTGGCCTAACTTTCAACATAGGTTAAGAAGTCATCCCCAATTGATTGCAATAGATGTGTGGTTTAGGTTTAGAGGGATCATTGTTCTAAAAGGCGGCTCTAGGCGCCCGCCTAGGCGGGATTAGGCGCTAGGCGCCACCCCAGCGCCGCGCGGAGCACCTGGGCGGCCGGCTAGGCGGTCAAGGCGCCTAGGCGGGTCAACCGCGGCCTAGGCGCCCTGGGCGGCGCCTAGGCGCCCTGGATGGCGATGGTGACTATAGTAATAAACCGGTTTTGGGGGGATAAAAAGCAAAAAACTCCGGCTGTGTTTAGGGTTTTTTAGCTACTCCTGGGCTCTGTTCGTTGCCGTTCGCCACGGTCCAATGTTCTAGCCTCGTGCGACACAGTCTGGCCTCACGCGCGCCCCACTCCGGCCGCGCTCTGGTCTCCATTCTCCGACGCGGTTCGGCCTCGTGCGCCATGGCCGCTCACCCTCCGCTCTGGTCTCCACTCTCCAGCAGTCCATTACCACTCCTCTCATCCCGATTTGCACATGCACTTTGCAGTTTAGTAGAAAATGTAGTGTTGTCTTTATATTGAGAGTATTCTAACCCAGGTGCCCCAGGCGCCCCTAGGCGCCGCCTAGGCGCCCCTAGGCGCTAGGCGGCCAGGCAACGCCCGACTAGCGCCTAGCGCCTTTTAGAACACTGGATCATTGCATCCAAACCAAACTTTAAACCATTCTCTTATTCTCAAGAATTTTTGTCAATGATGCCCAAATTCAACAGAGAATAGATACTATCAATGCCATCTGTTAGCAAATTGTCAGAAATGATCCAGAATTTCAATGTTCTGATGACCATGATGCTGATAGTCACTTGTAGGGTTGTTCATTCCAAGTTTACCTATTCTGTTGAAAACCAACATCATTGCAAATGATCAAGTCAAGTCAGATTAGCAAGTGTTCAGTAAACTGGGTATGCACACCGCTAGACAACCACTATTTATGGGCCATCTCCTTCAGCGATCTGCTGTTCAGTTAATCACACCCTTTTCTTATATTTGTGATGAAATGGCTGATGTCCATTCCAAAGGGCCCAAAGGGCAAATATGTACAAGAGAAGGGCCCAAAGGGCAATAGTACAAGAGAAGGAAAACTTTACAAATAAGCCCTTATACTATATAGTATATCTCTAACACCCCCCTCAAGCTCAAGGTGGATCAACGACATTGAGCTTGGAAAGAAGAAAACAATGGTGAGCTCGAGTATGGGCCTTGGTAAGCAAGTCGGCAAGCTGAATCTCCGTGGGCACATACTGAAGAGCAACTATCTTGTTCTGGACAGCCGACCTAACATAGAAGCAATCAATTCCAACATGTTTGGTGAGCTCATGCTTCACCGGGCCCAGAGCAATATTGATAGCACCGATACTGTCACAGTGCACAGGCGTAGGGGAGGAGAGAGCAACACCAAACTTAGCCAGGAGCCACCATAGCCAAGTCAACTCAGCAGTCATACAAGCCAAAGCACGCAGCTTAGCCTCAACACTAGAGCGAGAAACAACAGTCTGCTTGGTCTTCCAAGCAATCAAGGACGAACCGAGGGAGACACAATAAGCAGAGAGGGACTTGAAGTCTGAAGGACTAAAACCCCAAGTAGCATCAGAGTAAGCATGGAGCTGAAGGGAGCTGGAACTAGAGCAAAACAAATGTCGGTCGATAGTGCCATGAAGGTATCGAAGGACGCGAAGGAGATGATTGTAGTGGACACTAGTGGGAGTGGACATGAACTGACTCAGGATGTGAACGACATAAGGAATGTTAGGACGAGTGATGCCAAGATAGACAATACTACCGACGAGGGTGACGATAGCGAGTGGGATCCTCAAGAGGAACACCGTCGGTGGCACGAAGACGAGTGTGAAGCTCCATAGGAGTGTCCACAGAGCGGTGATCAGTAAGACCCGCACGATCAAGAAGATCATGAATGTACTTCCTCTAGGAGAGGTAGTAGCCGTCAGGTGTGGATGTGACCTCAATCCCAAGAAAATAGCGAAGAGGACCCAAGTCGGACATGTGAAACTGCTCACTGAGACGAGCATTAACAAAGGCAATATACTTAGAATCATCCCCCATGATGAACATATCATCCACATAGAGAAGAATAAGGGTACGACCACGGGGGGAAGTGTGAACGAAAAGAGCAGGATCATGCTGACTAGCAACAAAACCAACATCAGTGACAACCGAGGTGAAACACTCAAACCAAGCATGAGGGGCTTGCTTGAAGCCATAGAGAGAACGGTGGAGACGACAGACATGGCCATTGGGAATAGGATAGCCAGGAGGTGGATGCATATAGACCTCCTCATGTAGCTCGCCGTGAAGAAATGCATTCTTCACATCAAGCTGAGAGATAGTCCACCGGCGAACAGAGACCACTACAATAAGAGTATGAATGGTGGTCCTATGCGCAACAAGAGAAAAGGTCTCCTCATAGTCACGACCATACTCCTGCTAAAAATCACGAGCAACAAGATGCGCTTTATAGCGCTCAACAGAGCCATCAGAGCTAGTCTTAATCTTGTAGACCCACTTGCACGAGATCGGAACAACAGGAGGACAAGGAACAAGATCCCAAGTGCGGGTACGCTCAAGAGCAGCAATCTTCTCAGCCATAGAAAACTGCCACTTAGGATGAGCAATAGCATCTCGATATGTGGAAGACTCAGAAAGAGAGAGTGCAGAGTATGAAGACTCATGAGGCACGTGGGAAGAAGAGGTGGAAGGTGGTGAAGGAAGCGGACGGCGAGTATAGTGATAGAGAATGGGAGGACGTGGAGTCATGGTGAGAAAACCCTGCTTTTCCTTTTCCTTTTTTTGCAATCTGTTTCAACAGGGGAAGCTCAACATGGGAGAACCTCTCTGCCCATCACGAGCAGAGGGCGAGGAGACCGGCTGAAGGACCTGTAGGCGCAGGCCCAAAGGACGTGCGATGACGTCAGGGGTGGACCCGAACAGGAGAACAGGCGGGTGCTATAGCGACGCGAGCTCACGCGCGGATGACGGGGCTCGGGCGTGGCGGCGCGAGACGATGGAGCTCACGCGCGGCGGAGCTCAGGGGCGGGCCCGAGCGGGAAGATAGAGGCGCGCGGCGGCGGGAGCAGGCGCGCGCAATGTTTACAAATCGGCTAGTCGAACCTAGTCGCCATGGTACCGACCAGAAAACTAATCGCGATTAATCGTGATTAGTCGATTTTGGTCATTCTATTTAATTATTCCATATATATTAGGAAATTTACATAATATATATATATACACTATATAGTATATGACAATAAATATCCAGGTATGGGCCAAATTTCCAGCCATTACTTATTAGCCCAAAAATAAATTGAAAAGCCTAGGCCCATTAACTAAACCCTAGCTTCACTCCTCACATCTTCCCTCTCCCTCACAGCCGCCACAACCCTAGCTCCTCACATCTCTCCTCTCCCAAACAGCTGCCACATATCTCCTCCCTCACAGAGCATGCGTGCTGCACATCCCTTGCACGCCGTAGCTCCCGCCGGCGCCACCTTCTCCTCTTGCTCCTGCTCCCGCTGGCGCCGCCTTCTCTTCTTCCTCCCGCTGGCGCCGCCGGTGGCTCCTCCAACTCCAAGGCACGCCGCCGCCGGCCCACTCCTGCCGTGGCCCATGCGCCATCGCCAGCGCCCTCCTCCGGCTGACCCCTGCCTTCCCCGTCGGTTGCCCTTCTCTCCTGGTCGCCAAAATGTCACTAATCGGCTGATTAGTCGCGACTAGTCGGCGACTAGTCGGACGACCAGATTTTTGGTCGCTCTAGTCGGGTCGGAGCACCTAGTCGTGGCCAGGAAAACGACCAGGCTGATTAATCGCGATTAATCGGATGATTTGTAAACACTGGGCGCGTGGCGGCGGGAGCAGGCGCGTGGCGGCGGGAGCAGGCGCGCGGCGACGTTGGCGCAGGCACGGTGAGGGCTCGCCGGCGGCTGGATCAGAAGGAGGGGAGGGGCTAGAAACCCTAGCTCTGATACCATGTGATGAAATGGCTGATGTCCATTCTAAAAAGCTCAAAGGGCAAATATGTACAAGATAAGGGCCCAAAGGGCAATAGTACAAGAGAAGGAAAGCTTTACAAATAAGCCCTTATACTATATAGTAGATCTCTAACAATATTAACTCATGGGGACAGGGACACATGTTTTTTCATTGGTCTCACGCCTTTTGTTATTGCTTTCGTGCTATGCAGATACTTGGTACAGGAATGGACACACAAGACACTTCACCTTCCATTTTACTCTTCTTTGACAAACAGAGATTTATATTTAATGCAGGCGAGGTATGATCTGTTGCAGAATGATAGCCTTGTATTTGTTTGAACAAACTGAATAGCAATCCTAACACACTGAAACATCTCTCTTTGTGTTGTGTACACTGATTACAAGTCACGATTAGTCGGCCTGATCATTTTTTGACCGATCAGGTAGTTCTAGGTGACTAGCTCGACTAGAAAGCTGATCGGCTGAGTTGAAATTTCATATGGCGAACGGGCAGAAGTTGCGCGTGCGAGAAAAGCACACTTGCACTTGTGGGAAAGCAGCGAGCGCACGGTAGAAAAGCAGCTTTGCGTGCAGGAGAAAACCAACAGCACCCGCAGGAGAAAACCAGCAACACAACGAAAAAACAGCAGTGCGGAGGGAGAAAAGTAGCAGCATGCGTGAGAACAGGAGAGGGGGAATGAGAGGGCGGCGGCGCTCCAGATCCGGTGGTGCTCTAGTTTCAGCGGCGGCGATCGGTGGCACTCCAGATCCAGCGGCAGCAGCAGCGCCCCTGGCCCGGCGAGGCGGCGGTGGAGTTCTGCTCTCCTGGCCCAGCGAGGTGGCAGCAGCCTCCCACCGTCCGTCGTCATGCTGCCTAGGGCTTGGGGCCGCCACATCCCTGCGCCGTCTTTTCTACTGCCAGATCCGCAGCCGCATCCTAGCACTGCACTGTCTTTTCTCTAGCTAGATCCACCGTGAGTCAGAAGGTTTCTTCTCTTCCCTTATGTATTCTTGTACTGTTCTACACTTCTGCACAGTCTATTAATTGTTGATTCACTGGTTGCTTGGTGCCTTGGTCTGTTGTCTCATGTCTGAATGAGTTGTATGCCGTATGCAATATGCACACACAAATATTATAGTTAGGGGTGGGCACAAATTAACTGAAAACCGAAAACCGAACCAAAAAAACGTTATTTTGGTTATTTTAAAAATATTCGGTTTTTATTTTTAAAAACTTCGGTTTTCGGTTTTTGGTTCAGTTTTCATACGTGGAAAACCGAGGTAAACCGAAAAAAAACCGAATCTTGTAGTACCCTTAGGCTTGCGCTAGCTTGCAGGCATGTGTAGCATGGTTCTTTTAGCCTTCAGCATAGTTGTCATGGCGTCGCCTAATCGTCGCCTAGGTGACGCCTAGGCGTCGGGGCCACCGGAGGCGGACGCCACGGAGGACGACTCGCCATATGGGAGTGTGGCGTCCGCCTTGTCTAATATGGCGTCCGCCTTAAGGGATTAGGCGCCCTACGGACGCCAAATAGCGCCATGAGGACGCCAAACAGCGGCGACGATGCAGTGCTTGGAGAAGGTAGAAGCCCGCCGCTGGATCCATTCCCTAGCCACCGGATCCTTGCCCCAGTCACCAGATCTGCGCTTCCACCACCGGATCCGCGCCTCCGCCGCCGGATTCGAGCCGCCGCCGCCGGATCTGAGACCCGGTCGCCGGATCCGCGTTGGGACCGTGCGCCACTGTCGGGGCCACGCGCCACCTGCCTGTTCTGCTTGGGGGTCGACCTCTGAGAGAGAATATGTGAGGGAGGGAAGAGAGATGCATAGCAGAGAGAAGATACAACTGGAGAGAGTGAAAGAGTGTGCCTGGGTTGAAGACTGGAGAGTGGCTTTTGTTTTATCTATCACGTATACAGAGAACACTCTAGGAGGGCAACAATAGAAATGAAAGCTCATGAACAAAATTGTAATTATGTATGTTGGCATATTTACAGAATTAATAATAAGCTTAAGTAGTTACTGAAAGCGAGAGACAGAGATCTTATTATCATATTAACTTATCAGTTAATCTACTAATTAGCTGATTAATCTCTAATCCCTAATCAATCATGGATTTTTCTAACACTAAGTATTAATGACTTGCAAACATTAATCTTGCTAATAACTATGTAGATTATAGTATTAGTGACCTAAGTAGTATCAAGTTATATGATTTGATATATTTTCATGTTTATTTCCAACATAATTTTGCAATTGTGCAATACTGTTATACTGCTGCCATATCATTTCTGTGAGGTAAGTATGGCGTCGCCTCGCCGCACGCCATACTTGCCTAAAAGGTGTGAAGGTGGTCTGGCGCCTCGCCTCGCCGCGCCGCCGTAACAACTATGGCCTTCAGGCAGGGATTGCATATGTCAGCCCATTGCTTAATGGGCTTCTCAACGCAGCCCAAATAGCTGTCCTGGTGGCCGACACAGCCCAAATAGCCGTCCTGGTGGCCGACGCAGCCGCCATGCGCGCTTGCCCGTCGTGGCGCGCCAGCCGCTGCCTGCCAGTTCTGCTCCACGCCACATTCGGTAAAAAACAGAAAACCGAAAAAACCAACCCGAAAGATTTTGGTTTTTTCTGTTCGGTTTGACTAAATTTTATGTAGTTTTCGGTTTCTATTTTTCAAAAACCGAAATTCCTATAAACCGAAAAAACCGAACCGAAAAAACTGATTTCCCACCCCTAATTATAGTTGATTTGTTGGTTGCTTGTGCAGTTGTGCTTTCTCTGTTGACTGTGTAATGTTTTTGTTGTTTGGCTGTTACTGTGTAATGCTGTGTGTCTATTTATTTCTGTTCTGAGCAGTGGCCGGGCAGTGTGTAGATATTAGTCTTGAAATAAAAAGACTAAATTAGTTATCACTCTTAATATCTTTCTCTGCACAATATAATTCTTATCTTTACACAGTACAACGACTAATCCATGATTAGTCGTGCTTAGTCACGACTAATCGATTAGTCAATGCCCCTTTGACTAGTGTCGACTAGACGATTTGAAATCATTGGTTGCGTAATTAACATACTTATATGTTTTTAATTAATGTCCTGGTTAAGTGCACAAGCTACGAAGCTTGGATACATCTCCCAGGACATGTATCAGTATCAGATACTACGTATCCAACCATTTTTCTGTTTCTAAATAATTCTAAAATTATGAATACGCACCCAATATTGCTGGATATGTAGCATATCTACGGGGTCAGTCCGTCTTGATCTCCCCAGATCCATTCACTCACATCCAGTCCTTAGTCACAACGTTCCCGGAACTCTGGGAACGAGGAACGGGAACGCGGAACGAGAGACGCGAGGCGCAAAAACAAGGAACGAAAGGGGGTACACTGCTTAGCTTCGTTCATTCAACATTGGGAACGTGTTCCCAGCTATTGAGGAACGATGTCCAGGAACGATTCGGTCAGAACGAGGAACGTACCTGCTTTCTTTCTTTCCTTTTTGCGGGGAAACAACGTACTGTACCTGGCTTCTAGGTGTGAACATGGCTTCTCACTTCTCTATAATTAAATAGTACTCCGTGTGAACGTGTGAACTTGCGGTCCTTCTCTGTTTTTGCATGCTGGCTAATACTAGTCGTATGATTAATACTACGAACGTGGCGTGTGAACGATTTGCAAGCTGACTAATTAAAGAACATGGCCATAATTATATAGTATATATATATAATTGTTACTATAATGACTGGTACCATAGTTGTTACGGCGGTGCGGCGAGGCGAGGCGCCAGATCACCTTCACACCTTTTAGGCGAGTATGGCGTGCTGCGAGGTGACGCCATACTCACCTCACAGAAATGATATGGCATCAGTATAACAGTATTGCACAATTGCAAAATTATGTTGGAAATAAACATGAAAATATATCAAATCATATAACTTGATACTACTTAGGTCACTAATACTATAATCTACATAGTTATTAGCAAGATTAATGTTTGCAAGTCATTAATACTTAGTGTTAGAAAAATCCATGATTGATTAGGGATTAGAGATTAATCAGCTAATTAGTAGATTAACTGATAAGTTAATATGATAATAAGATCTCTGTCTCTCTAGCTTTCAGTAACTACTTAAGCTTATTATTAATTCTGTAAATATGCCAACATACATAATTATAATTTTTGTTCACGAGCTTTCATTTCTATTGTTGCCCTCCTGGAGTGTTCTCTGTATATGTGATAGATAAAACAAAAGCCACTCTCCAGTCTTCAACCCCTCACACTCTCCAGTTGCATCTTCTCTCTCTGGCTTTGCATCTCTCTTCCCAACCTCGCATATTCTCTCTCAGAGGCCGACCCCCAAGCGGAACAGGCAGGTGGCGCGCGGCCCCGACTGCGGCGTGCGGGTCCCGACAGCGGCGCGCGGGGTCCCAACGCGGATCCGGCGGTGGCGGCTCGGATCCGGTGGTGGAGGCTCGGATTCGGCGGTGGAGGCGCAGATCCGGTGGTGGAGGCGCGGATCCAGTGGTGGAGGCGCGGATCTAGTGACCGGGGTGAGGATCCGGTGGCTAGGGAATGGATCTAGCGGCGGGCTTCTATCTTCTCCAAGCACTGCATCGCTGCCGCTGTCTGGCGTCCTCATGGTGCTGTTTGGTGTCCGTAGGGCACCTAATCCCTTAAGGCATACACCATATTAGATAAGGCGGACGCCACACTCCCATACGGCGAGTTGTCCGCCGTGGTGTCCGCCGCTGGCCGCCCCGATGCCTAGGCGACGATTAGGCGACGCCATGACAACTATGACTAGTACATAATAATTTAATTCCGGAATCTACATAGTAGAGTCTTCTGCATCAATGTCCCATTTCGCATGTGCGCCTTGTTTGTAGCCATCTGTCGATCTGGATAATAGTCGCAAATTTGAGTGGATGAAAACCAATTTATCTGTAGTGCTAGTGTTCATCCTATTGCGCTTGGCATTATGAATATGGCTGAATGTGCTTTAGATTCTCTCGGTCGATGAACTGCTCAATGTTTACAAATCGCCTAGTCGAACCTAGTTGCCATGGTATCGACCAGAAAACTAATCGCGATTAATCACGATTAGTCGATTTTGGTCGTTCTATTTTATTATTCCATATATTTTAGGAAATTTACATAATATATATACACTCTATAGTATATGACAATAAATATCCAGGTATGGGCCAAATTTCCAGCCACTACTTATTAGCCCAAAATAAAATTGAAAAGCCCAGGCCCATTAACTAAACCCTAGCTTCACTCCTCACATCTCCCCTCTCCCTCACAGCCGCCACAACCCTAGCTCCTCACATCTCCCCTCTCCCAAACAGTCGCCACAGATCTCCTCCCTCACAGAGCATGCGCGCTGCACATCCCTTGCGCGCCGCAGCTCCCGCCGGCGCAACCTTCTCCTCTTGCTCCCGCCGGCGCCACCTTCTCCTCTTGCTCCCGCTCCCCGCTGGCGCTGCCTTTTCTTCCTCTCGCCGGCGCCGCCGGTGGCTCCTCCCAATCCAAGGCACACCGCCGCCGGCCCACTCCTCCCACCGTGGCCCATGCGCCATCGTCAGCGCCCTCCTCCGACTGGCCCCTGCCTTCCCCATCAGTTGCCCTTCTCTCCTGGTCGCCAAAATGTCACTAATCGGCCTATTAGTCGCGACTAGTCGACGACTAGTCGGACGACCGATTTCTGGTCGCTCTAGTCGGGTCGGAGCACCTAGTCATGTCCAGGAAAAACGACCAGGCCGATTAATCGCGATTAATCGGACGATTTGTAAACACTGGGACTGCTAATGGGTTGAGATAAAACTTTCTTTGCATCTTCCGCTAATTCTGGAGTCTCAGTGATAAAACTTCGGGCATAAGGCGTATGCTAAACAATGAAGTGGGAGATTCATCCTCTCCCAACGCCCGATAACTATACTCTCAACCTCAACAAAATCCTCTTTGTGTGGGTTGTTGTCTTTTGTCATTATATCTTTGATTTCCCCAACCATACAATCCATCCTCATAAATTTCTCCCATCTTAGGACCTTCTCCATCGTTAAACCTCAGAACAGAGTATATCGGCCCAATAATAGCAATGATATTTTCTGCTTTTGCCCAGAAGTTGTCGTCATTGATTGTTAGGACAATAGCCCTTGCCTGTTGCTTCACATCATTCGTGCAACTATTCACCCAATCCTTCCATTGCCTCGTGACCACAGTGGTGGCAAGCACATCTCTGCATGTTATAAGCCTCTGAAGCGAAATGTAATGTGATGCAAATCGAGGTCTTTTTCACTTTTAGTAGGTCCAAGTGCGAGTTACTTCTAAACATCACTAGGCTCCCATCATGAAGCGACACCTCTTGTTGTTGCACTGCCAACTGCGCCGCCTCCCATCGCGCCGCTGACTGCCGCAGCCTCCCATCACGCCACTGACTGCTGCCGCCTCCTGTCGTCGTGCAGGCCTCTCGTCAGCCGTGTGTTTTGCTGCCTGGGGCTGGGGCCTAAGGTTTGCCAGCAGCCACTGCATCTCTGTGCGCCAAGCCACTGTCTCGCGGGCGCCCCAGCTCCCCCTCAAGTATCTCTTCTCTTCTCTCTTTCTCTTCACTGTCTTCTCTTGCCTTGTCTAGTTCTCAGTTTCTATTGGTGGCTGGTCCCATGTTTCCAGAGGCCAAGCCAGAAACCCAAGTGCCCAGGGGCCCAGGGCTGTTGCTGTGTTGCATAGTGGACACCGCTCTCTCAACTTTACAGTGGACACGTGACACCACTCTTCAACTTATTTTTTCTGTATTAACTTATTACAATTGTTCTTTTTATAATTATTGTTGATTTTTATTTTGATGTGTATATTGTATATTATATATATATATGTAATATATATTTGCACATGTATCAGTTCTTTTTAGAAAATGGTGTATCGAAGTATCGCGTATCACGTATCTGTGTCCGTATCCGCGTATCTGGGTAACATAGTGCACAAGCAATTTGTTACCTGATAGTTGCCTGGGGGAAATGTGAAGCTCATATCTATTGAGTTCCATTTGCCTTTTTTCTGGTGTACTTATTTCCGTTGTTTATTTATTTATGCTATCATCCTTATCCTGTTTTCAGTGATAATCTTGCTATCTGACAGGGTCTGCAACGTTTCTGCACTGAACACAAAATAAAGTTATCAAAGGTATGAGGGGTTCCCCTCCCTTGGTCTGTGTGCATTGATCATGTTCTTTTGTCCTTATTTGTTGTTGTGTGCAAACCAGTAACTTGCTTAAATGATGATTCTCTACCCTCCCCAGATTGACCACATATTTTTGACTCGTGTATGCTCAGAAACTGCAGGGGGACTTCCAGGTAATGAAAATGTGATAACTTTAATATATTTATTAAACTATTGTCTTTGTGACTTTGTTTGATGAAACTGTGATGGTATCTGGACTATCTGTGACATAATTGTTTCTGTTCCTCTTTTTCATTTTTGTAGGGGCTGGTGCTAACTCTGGCAGGATAGGAGAAGAAGGCATGTCGGTGAGATCACATGATTTCTTTATCCCCTTCTTTTTAATATCGCCTAGTTGCCAAAGCATTCAGTTATGCTTTTTCTTCATACTGATGTATTCTCTTTCAAATACAACACAGGTGAACATATGGGGGACATTCTGACCTAGACTTTTTAGCTAAGGCAATGCGATCATTTATCCCACATAGAGCAATGGTTCACACCCATAGCTTTGATGGGGAACAAAATGGATCTTCCTCACACTATAAAGATGCTACTGTCATTATTGATGACGAAGTAGTTCGAATATCTGCAATGTTTGTCCAAACCAAGATACAACAATGAAGCCAGTAATTTGACTGATACCAACTTGAAGCCTGGTGGATACTGCTATAATTATGCATGTGAGCTGCCAGAACTTAAAGGAAAATTCGATCCTGCTAAGGCTGCTGCCCTTGGTCTCAAGCCTGGACCAAAGTATCGGGAACTTCAACTCGGGAAATCTGTGCAGTCTGATGCATTCGATAAAATGGTTAGTCCTGAATCTGGATATGTTCTTTCACTATATATTTTTTGTTGATACAGCTTTTCTGGAGTCTGTTATGTTAGTGGTTCCTCTGGGTGGGGGGGGGGGGCACTCCTTTATATTTTCATGTGTAGATGGCTGAATGCTGATACAATAGTACAATACTTTGTTAGCCTTTAAATATCAATACTGAACAAAGAACAAAGTAGTGCCACTTGACTACCTGCTGCCTTTCCTTGACAATGTAATTGAATGTTTTTGTATGTAAGCTTTGGATGTTAGTTTAAATATTAACTGCGCGCCTTGGATAACTGAATTGAAATGTCTTGTTTAATGTTCATTTTGTTTGTCAATTTCTAGGTTCATCCAAGTGATGTTCTTGGCCTGTCGATTCCTGGACCTATTGTACTATTGGTGGACTGCCCTACAAAATATCATATGCATGAACTATTTTCCTTGCAAGCTCTGACACACTTTTATGAAGATTCTTCTAGGCAAGCAGCAGGGAGTTCCAAGAAAGTGAATTGTGTAATCCACTTGGGTCCATCTTTCGTGACTAAATCTCTTGATTATCAGAATTGGATGAGAAGATTTGGTGCCACACAACATATCATGGCAGGACATGAAATGTAAGATTCAGTTTTGTTCTCTTTTTACCGTATGCTTTTCATGGATCTCAATGATAACTTTTGCCTACTTGTTCTTGAACTTGCATTAAAACTTCCATTGCTAGCCAGGTCAAAAGTTAACTACGCAAAACAAGTGAGAATTTCACATGATAGAAACTACAAATGTTGGATTCAGATGAAAACTTGGTGGGCGTCGGCACACCGCTCCACCTTTGCCTTGCACGATGGAATTAGGCGGGATTTGTCTAGGTGGTGCTAGGTGGAAAGAGTGGCACTTAAGTGGCGGTGGTCAGGCGCAGCGACATTGTTTGAGTGTGTCGAGGCACAACTACTAGAGTTGGGTGCGATGAGGCGCGGGGTGAGCGACGTCAGCCTTGGTAGCGCCCTGCGCACGACGCGGTGCGGCGAGCGGCACGGCGAGGTGTAGTCGCGCAGAAGAGGGGAGAGAGAAAAGGAAGAGGAGGCGGCAACGGTTGAGGGGAAAGAGGCGGTGACTGATGGGAAGGAGCAGGCGAGGACTAAGGGAAGGGAAGAAGAGGTTGTAGCCTGGAGTTTGGTTAGTTAGGGTTTAGGGCCCAAAAATCACTGGACCTTAAATGGGCTATTGGGCTAGAATTATGTGAATATACTATTGAACTGAATTTTAAATATATGGTTAGATAAAATTTTAAATGTGTTATTTTAATTTTATTATATATATTTTAGTTCGTAAGCTATCCAAAGTTACAATATTTACTATGGGTATGTCAATCTCTATTATTTCATTACAATTTTGTGAGTATTGTTATATAAAAATGAATATATATATATATT
This sequence comes from Zizania palustris, assembly GCA_019279435.1. Lineage (NCBI taxonomy): Eukaryota > Viridiplantae > Streptophyta > Magnoliopsida > Poales > Poaceae > Zizania > Zizania palustris. The sequence continues at coordinate 47,178,273 of JAAALK010000288.1, read as the reverse complement.
GTCAAAACCAGGCTGGTTTACCAGTGTCGGAATAAGGGAGGAACAAGCTCGGGCCCAAAGGCAGGGTGGGATGTAGTCCCAGCTGAGCACGTCTTGCGCCAGGAGGAGTCTTGTGCCAGGAAGAGTCCTAGCGAAGTCCTAGAGGGCTTGCACTAGGAGGATTCCTAGCCGGATAGGAATTCCATTAGCTAAAGTTTTGTAATTAGATTAGATAAGTATTAGAGATGGTTTGTTAGTTGTTAGATCTGGGGACTCTGTATTATATCAGAGCCTGGCCGAGGGTTTAGAATTTAGATCATCGAGTTAATAGCAGGCTTTGCCTTGTAAACCCTGCCTTACTGGCGCGGTGCCACTACGGCTCCTCCGCGCCGATGAGGTCCAAGCCCTCGATCATATGTTCCTCATAAATACAATCTTTGTTCTCGAATTATCGTCTCCATTGGAAGTTCTCCCTTAACTCGTGACAATCTGGTATCAGAGACTATTGGTTCATCCACCATGCCTCCGGCTGGCACATGTTCAGGGAAGGGCGTCAGTTCCTCCGGCGACAACATTGGCAAACGTCTAGATTGCCTCGAGGAGATGATGCGATCTATCGCCGGCAAGATCGGAGACATAGACATGCAGCAACAAAGCCTTAGCCTTGTTGTCCTGCGTTTGGAGAAGCCACCTCCCAGACTAGATGACAGCACATCATCAGCACACATGATTTTTGGATTGAAAAATCAGAACTGGAATCACAGAATTTTGGAACTGGTTCTTCTCATTTCTCACACTCAAACATAGCTGGTTTGGGGTACATATAGAGGGGCCAACTTGCAGCTCAAGTATAGACCAACTTTAGCTCAAGAATAGACAAGTCAAGAAAGCATAAAGGGTGCTGCTGCTGCTGCTGAAAAAGCTAAAGTAATTCTGCAAAAGCTAAAAGCTAAAAATGGCAGCACATATGCCAAAACTGGCAGCACATATGCCAAAACTGGCAGCACATAAGACTTATCCTCTCACAGAGCACCTCACTCTGCCTCTAATTACACCGTCCATGCCTTTGCATAGATCAGTGCCTTCCTAGGCTAACATCCTTTCCTCTGTGTTTCTACGTGCTCATTGTTGCTGCAAATCATGACCAGCATGTAGGCCCTGCTGTATGGTCCCTATTGTGAATCACAGTCCCTGCCTTGAGTGTTACGTGGGAGATTGACTGGTTTTGGTATCTATCGGCCCCTTCATTTTTTTCCTTTTCGTGATGGCCATTTTTTTGGGCTTCTTCGCTTGAACTGTTATGGATATGCTGCGAGAAGAAATAATGTATCCTTCAATTAATACTGGAGGCCTGTTTTGATTTTGTTTTCCATTTATAGCAGAAAGGCATCATTTCAAAATTATGGATCAGCTAAAAGCCTAAAACCATATCATGGTCCTTATCCAAATATGGCAAACAGGCAAAGTGGCAAACAAAGGAAAACAATACTCAATCCAAAAGACCAAAACTCACTATTTCATATCCCATATCATCTCCTTATCCCATATCCCAATCCTAATCCAAAATATGCCAGGGAATCTGATGACTCAATCCAAAACTCACCATTTCATATCCCACATCATCTCTTTATCCCATTCCCTCAGCATCTGCACTGAACACTATGTTTATATGGATCATTTACAGTGCGGCATCTAATATGATGAGATTTTTTACCCCTCCCATGTGCAGTAAAAACATGGAAAATCCTATCCTGAAGGGCAGTGCAAGGATATCATCACGTCTCCATTTTGTATGCCCTCATCTCTTCCCATCCTCTGGATTTTGGCCTGTGGAACCTGTAAATGATGTTAATTTGGAAAATAAGGTATGTTTGAGTGATATACAATACTGGATACTTAAATGCGAAAAATACAATCTGGCTGTATACATTGAACTTTCCTATCGTCCTTTCAGAATTCTTCATTGCAAGCCAGTGAAAATGTGTCAGCGGCTAATCTTCTAAAGGTATGGTTGAGTCTGTAATCATACTGCATTTCTGTGTTGGCACTCGTCAATTGTCATATGAGCATTTTTGTTAATCTAGCTGACATTTGTATTTCAGGACTATGCATAAAGTTTCAAATATAGATGTAAAAATTCAACACATAATGAATGTTTTGAAACTTAACATGTATCAAAGTACCACACTACAAGTCTTGTAAAAGTATCATCACCAGGTGGACTTTTTATGCAAAATAATTATTTGTATGTGTAACAGTGCTCACTAGTAAATAGTAACCTTCTCTTCTGGGACAAATATCTTGGCCATTATTTGTTGATCATCTTTTCACATAAAGTTATGTTTTCCCTATGCGTGACAGCGTCAGCATGAATTAGTAGTTCAGTTCGTTAATTTGCTTGTTTTATCTAAAAAACAATTTGGGGTTGGATCTGTGCACCACCTTTCAATTTTTCCATGCAATATGATGGTATACAATTGCAATCTGGAAGTTGAGATAGAATTTTTCTTCAATACATAAAATCATAAAAATGTGTATTGTCTTTCAGACCAATTACTGGTTCAACTTCCTTTGGTTTAGTGCAATGCTGATTATTACATTAGTGGGTTCTCCCTTTCAGTTTCATTTGCGTCCATATGCTCAACTGGGGCTGGACAGAGCTTCTATACCAAACCTGTCTACCTACGGAGATATTGTAGATGAACTCTTATCAGAGATCCCAGAGATTAAAGAAGTTCCTGAACAGATTAGCAAGTTCTGGCAAAGTAATGCAGATCAAAATACAATACATTCATCCAGCAAGCATATGCTCATGGTTGAAGAGCCATGGATTACTGAGAATACCTCTATTTCTAATGTTGTAGATGAAAAGAGTAAATCTGGTAAGTTACAAGATGGCACTCCATTGAGAGGAAGTGGCTGGAGAAAACACCCAAAGGGCAATACAGATATGCCTTGTTGTGTGGAGAACGCGACAAGAGAAGATATGGAAATTACTTTTCTGGGTACGGGTTCCTCCCAGCCTTCAAATATCGGAATGTAAGTTCCATATATATTAACCTGTTTGCACGAGGAGGTATACTTTTGACTGCGGTGAAGGAACTTTAGGACAATTGAAAAGGAGGTTAGTTCTAATACACTATATAACTGAAAAGGCTATGTTATTTCATATTTGTAATTGTAACACATTTTTTTATAGGTTTGGCATAAGTGGTGCTGATGAAGTTGTGAAAAGTTTGAAGTGTATTTGGATTTCCCATATTCATGCTGATCACCACACAGGTGTAGCTAGAGTTCTTGCTTTGAGGTCTAAATTGTTAGAAGAGGTACCTCACAAACCGTTGCTTGTGATTGGACCAAGACCACTTGAAAGATTTCTAAATGCATATTCAACACTTGAAGATCTTGATATGCAGTTCCTAGACTGCAGGCATACTTTAAAGTCTAGTATAGAGGCTTTTCTCAGTGACAGTGCTACTGAATCTGCCACATCTCAGCTCGAAAACACCATATTTGCTCCTGGAAGTAGAATGGAGAACTATAGCCGGAAGTCTCTAAGTTCAAGAGATATTTCAGCTCTTGTTAAATTGAAAGAAGTTTTACATGAATCAGGCCTGGAGGTTCTTTACAGTGTCCCTGTTGTACACTGTCCACTTGCATTTGGAGTTGTTCTGAGAGCTAAGGAGAAGGTGAATAGTGCGGGAAAGGCTATTCCAGGATGGAAGGTTGTATATTCAGGTGACACGCGGCCCTGCCCAGCTCTTGTAGATGCGTCCAGAGCTGCTACAGTACTGATACATGAGGTAAGATGAACATACTTTTATCCTTTGATAACTAAACCCACTGATCGACTTGATATCCACTACCATTTCCATGACTGCTATGATATTCCTCCCTTTGAGTGCTTACCTGCACTTTCATGCCCCAAGTTGCCTGGTGGTTTCCAAAAGTTCAAATATACTATTTTAGCTACCACTTAAGTTTTTCTCTGTCCTAGGGTCTTAGACATGGCAATATACCTAAGGGCCTGTTCGGCTGCATAGGAATAATTCCCAAAAGGGAACAATTCCCCACAGGGATTGAGTTAATCCCTTCCTGTAAACTAAATCCCTGTGGGGGTTTAATCCCCACATTTTCTGTCAGTGTTGGCCTGTTCGGTTGGTTCCCTGGCATGGTTGCCCAGCAGCAGTTTTCTGTCTCCATGCATAATTTGTTCAATACAGTTCAATAAGCTACGGATTGACAAAAAAATTGTACTGTAGATGACCTGTACCATATCGCTGAAGCTTGACTTCCAAAAAATGGTACAGTTCAATTTTTTTGGAAGTGAGCCAAAAATGAAATAGAAAACAAAAAATTAATAGTATCTGAAACTGGTTGCATTGAACACAGTGATCACATTGTACTGTAAAACTCCAAAAAACATTGCGTCGAACATCTAGTCTCCAAAACAGTGATCACATTGTACTATAAACTCATCCAACAGAACATAATGATAAACATCTAGTCTCCACAGGAAAAAAGACTACTCATTCAACAGAACTTGCAGTCTTGCAGTTAGATTCATGGGTGCAGGAGTAACAAGTTTTCTCTGCAACACTTGAACTTGGAGCCTTGCATGTGTTTGAGCAGTGAAGCAAACAAAAAGGCAATATAGAAATCCACCTGAAAACTAAAAAAGTTACAGAATTCAAGAACATATCCAACACTTGAACATATGCATTCAACTCATACATTATTAGTAATGTAGCAAGATAAAGAACTTGGTTCTTGCACAAGGCACAAGGCATTTTCCACTTTTACAGAAAAACACATTTTGTTCTGTCTGTTGCCATCACTAATTCATTGTTGTCTGTCTAGTGTAAAAACATATTTTACACTAAGGCACAAGGTATGCATTTCACAATATAAGAACCAAGTTACAGAATGCAAGAACCAAGTGAAGATTGATACATTCACACATTCATACATTAATAGTTAGTATTACCTTCTCTCGAGTGACAAAGCTCTAAAATCCACTCAAGGTTCCATCCTTGCACAAAACACAAAAAAATCAGAAAATAGAAGACATCAAAAGAGTCATTTCTTAATTGTTACCTATTAAGTCATTTCATTTTTCAACCAAATCAAGCAGTTTCTCATCCCCTC